>MIQA02023570.1:0-30464 GCA_001887855.2 Sclerospora graminicola
AAGTTGTGCTTTAGCTCAGCGTTTAGATCCTGATACGTCAGGAACGCAGTTCCATCAGTGGATCTGCGGCTCATCGCCCATGCCCTGGCGCGACCGCCTAGATATGTGGTGGCGAAATAAGCTTGTGAACGCGGGTCCACAATCTTTTACGCAGAGAGGGCATCTTCCACCTCTGCGAACCATCTACGAAGAGGTTCGCCCCCTTCGCCAGTAAAGGGCAGAATCCGCGCCTTCACTACTTCAACGCTCGCGCTAGGTGCGGGCGCTGTTGTTGCTGCCGCCGTCTGGGAGCGCAACATAGCATGGCGCACCTGAGGGTCGACATACATTTTCTTGAAACGGGAAACCGTTTCCAAAGCATCCTCCGAGGTCTTGCCACGGAGGAGAGTGATGATTTCGGGCCCTATGGTCCGAATTATCTCGGTCACTGTGATCAGAGCACTCGATGACCAGTTAGGGAAGTTTTCCATAACTAGGTCATGCGCGAGCTGGCGCTCACGCTCACGTTCACTGGCTGTTGTCATGACAGCGAGCGGCTCTTAAACCTTCGACGCGCTACTTAACTAACGGAACGCGCCAACAGTGGTCGTTTAGACGGACCACAAAGTGCTACCAGGTGTAACAGGGCTGCTGTTACGCGGCTTACACTGTAAGTTTGCAGTGAGGAAGCGTGCAAATTGTTTAGGACCAAATGTAATTTGGTCCTCCTTAGTTTACCTTAGATAAACTTAGATAGAAAAGTAATTAGTGTATTATTTAACTATCAATTAAGTATAATATATGTTACTATATTATAACCTAAGGGTGCTTGAGTGCTAGAAGGTAATTTAAGGTGAATATATTTATGGTGGTTTTAATGAGCTAACTAGTATAATTAGACTAGACTAATCATGGAACATGTAGTATTAAAACTGATCTAATGATATTTTTATCATTAGAGACTTTGTTAGATTCGATTATCCGAATCTGTTCTCTAAAGTGGATTATGACAACTTTAAAAATCCAATATTCACATTTCAGGTATTAAGTCTGAAATTGAACTGTGATATTTCTACTCAAATATCACTTATGTAATGGCACCCCATTACAGGTGGTCTCGAGAAACATGATATTACTTCTCGCAGTTGAATCACTAACCCTGAAAGGTACCCAAATTGTTCGACTATTGCCAATGCTGTCGAAACTTGAGCGCCGATTGCAAAAAATATCGTCGAGTCGTCGACGAAAGCTGAAAATTTGTGCAATACGTTTGTACCATCTCCTCGAATGGCACATACTTGGATATCTACCTCCTGCGATATAGCCATACCCATTGGCTCGACCGCTAAAAAAACAACAGTGGTGCTAAGGGACAGCCCTGTCTGATTTCAGAAACTATTTCCAATGGTTCTGAGAGATCTCTATTAACAAGAAAACGGGCGGTCGTTCCATTGTGGAGAGCCCACATTAACGAGACAAATCTTTGTGAAAAGCCAAACTTGGTTAGAGTTGCCCTAGATAGAATCGATACACAGTATCGTAAGCCTAAGCCTAAGTATTACAAGAGGTAAGATGAAATGATAAACATATATATATTCACTCACTACCTTAAAACAACACTTTAATTCTACATAGGGAGGACAAATCACTTCATCCAAACAACATTAAATATTAAGATATGCAGATTTGTACTGATAACCTTTCTCAACTCACAATTTTACCACAACTGAACGGCCTCCGCTAAAATGCATGCCCTTCATCTTCTTTTTGTCGTTGGATGGACTTCCCTCTCTTCTTTTTATCCGGTAGTAATAAGCACCAAAAATATTATTTAACGGTAATTCGCCGGTCATCTGGTTTGTGTTTTTACTGGGGTTGTGTGGTAATCATGACCTCCGTCCTATAAATTGTTATACGCATATATTTCCGTTGATGTGAAAGTGGAATGTCAACAATACAGATTGTCGTGACCCATTTGTTCCGTGTGTCCCACTTAACCAGACTTTTACGTATTAGTAATGTATTAATACTGTATTATACACTGTGTCGAACCTCAAATTGTATAGTACGGATCTATACTTAATGTGGTACGGTTTACCGGTATTACCGGAAGGGGATACCGTTCGATATCTAGGGTATCAATTTGGATGGAGAGAATTACAATCAGTCAATTGGGCGCTGAGAATAAAATGTATCAAACGAAGACTAGCGACAGCAACACAATGTGGAACATCCTTTATGGATCGCGTACAACTACTTAATGTGATCGCTATCCCATCGATATTATTCACAGCTAGGATGTTTGATCCACCGACGGAGATACTACAAGAAGTTGTTAATATTCAGAAGGCATTTTTGTAGAGTAAGACAACAGCGAGTGAAAAGGGGCGGCACAAAATGTCGCCAGCTCTACTTTTTACGCCTCATGCAGCAGGGGGGGGTAGGCTTAATTTCGATTCATGTGGCACTTCGGATCCAGAGATTAAAACTAGCGTGTCAGTGGCTCCTTGCAGCGAAGGACCACTATCAGTCAGCCCGGCTGAGCCTGGTAGGAATCGGATCACCACGGCAATCAGGGCAACGCCTAACACCTGTCAAAGGATATAAAGAGTGTAACTCATGTGGGGCGGTAGATACTGGAGCTGGGCGTAGTCTGCGGCGAGAAGTGATGGAATGGATAGGCCCCCGTTTTTCAGAGCAGATGAGCATCAAAACCTACACACTAGTAGTGTTACCTCAAGTCGTTGCTAAGATGGAGGAATCGATAGCCAAAAAAGGGATAAGACTCATGATGATGAGCAGTTCATTATCCAGTTGGACATTGAAGCTCACCCCTATCACACAGAGTTGCCGAACCATTTGGCTTCCTTTTGGGGAACATACAGCTGGGCTATGAACCCATGGATTCGGGATGGACGTGCAATGGAATTGACAGCGACGAAATATGATCGGATCCCTCAACTTTCGATTCGAGATTTACATATTCAGAGACTAACTGAAAATACGATTATGTGGCAGGTAATCGGAGTCAACGGGAAGTCTCATACCCGAGCCAAAGTAGGACGGTGGCTCTGTGCGGTGATAATAGCGTCATCTAGAGTGCCTGTAGGCCACTATTTGGGAGAAGTGCCGCCCATACAGATATGCAGTGGACCAGCTATACTAAAGGAATTACGTTGGAAACTAACATCAACCGGGTATATCACAGGTTACAGTGACAATAAGGAGGCGTGTGTGAAGGCGGAACAGCAATCTGATGGGATACTATGGAAGATTGTTAACAGTACCCTGAGTGACAATAACACTGAGTCTGACCTGTCGGAAAGCAAAATTGCTTTCCATCGGCATCCGGAGATACACTTGATTGGTTGGCCGTCGGATGAATCTACTCCAGTGAGTCGCATATGGGCGAAGTTTCGGAAGTCGTTTCGGCAATTATATTTCAACGGGGTAGCCCCACAGTTGAAACCTCTACTTCAGAAGTGGCAGGTGAAATGTTCCGAGAATGGATGGTGGAAACAACTACATGACATTGAGCCAAATAAGGTATGGGAAGACACGAATATCCTTACTCATTATCAAGTATGGGTCCAATTTCGAGTAACAACTATGCAGCTCAACACTTTTTACGAACGAGAAGATGGGGATTATGGGTGTGCGTTAGATAGGAGATGCAGCAGCCGTAAGACCGGGATCTTTCATATATTATGGGAATGTAGGAGAGCTCAGGAATTCTGGAAACGATTGATTTGTCACTGGAGTGGAAGCGATAAATCATTTCTCTTACTTCAACAATTCCAAGGAGCAATAGTGACTAGACAAGCGCCACCGATTGGTGTTCCAGTTAAACAGGCAATGATGACCAAGCATGGTTGGTACAGCGAAGACTATCAAGACGTATTTGATCGACTTTGGAGTGGTTTATGTGGTATAGCAACTGCTTGGATGTGGCAATTACGCAACCAAGCGATATTCCCAGGTACCGTGAAGAATGCAAGTGACCACCTAGAATTTATATGGAGACAATGTCAAGCTAAATTGGAAGCGGTTGCGGACTATGAATCCAGAATTCCAGAAACACGAGAGGACGGGATCCGACTGAAGATCAGTGTAAGGTGCTTATTCGACCTAACCCCAGCACCGGATCAAGACGCCCTTAGCCCAAGACGAGACCGAGCAAGTCAGGACTTTCCCACTAGCTGTGCCATGTTAGCTGATCCTAAGTTACATACTAGACTATATATGTTCATAGCAGCTAATAGTTAACACTAATTAGACTACCTTTTATTATTATTAGTACGGATCTATACTCATCACTCATACTTCTCTGTTTCAGAAAAAAATGGTTTTTCACGAAAAACCTATGCCTTTTGATTGGTGGAAATTAACAATATTCGATAATCGGTAGTTTTACAAAACGTGCTGTAACGTGTTTTGTGCTCATATTACTGTAGATTTGGATTTATCGTACAACCAGCATTCTGAATATATACTGTTATCTGATAAAACCCAATTTTACTCATTTTACGAAAGAAACCATTTCACCTGTCAAATCCGATCACATAAATATGCTGTTATGTACCTGATTATTGCGTGTTATGGAATGTAAAAATACTGATCGATAGCACGCTCCGCGCTCTTTTGAACATGGTATGGATTGTGGTTGTTGTCAATATAATAATGGATATATGTAAGGTCAAGTCAAAATGTCCATTCTTTTCTGAACCAGACAAGTAGGCGGCGCCGACTAAAACTTTACACATCAGTTTTTACGCAAATCGTAAAAGCTATATTACCTTAACTTAACTGTACTTTAGGAATAATGCTAGTGATCCTAAATTAGGTTCGACTCATCCTGAGCCAGACGATTGCGCGTCCTGACATCTAAGCTAGCCAATAGTGAGTTCACATAATGCGTGAGTGCTTCTTAAAGCACTCGCGTGTCGGTAAATTGGAGTTTATCCATTATACATGCCTTCAAGAAGGGAAACCTTGCAGTGTCGCTTCTTATCTCAGCTGCCCTTGTTGCTCAAGGGGCACTCCTCGTATGATGGAGGAGGGGTTGCGGGGGTACTGTAGTTACTCAGTACCCTCCAAAGTCAAGGCCTAATTGATACCCTTAATACATCAACACCTAGTGTTGATGCGTATTCGAGTTTTGAGTTTGAGGGGCGAGACCCATCTCAAACTCTTTCAGAGCTTCACATAATCGTCAGGTCCTGTGTTGTAGCTCTCAACAAAGGCGTTCCAACTTTGGGTCAGATCATCTTTATCGTCGCTGTTCTTCCGCGACCTTTTTCGGTTCGTTTAATAACGAACCTATAGGAAAAGGTCGATAAAGTACAGACGTCTACCCTCTGTACTTAGATCGAATCGACGTTCACGGATGTCTTCACAGTCATCCAGGACGCTGATGTTGTGGTATATTCGCTCTCAGAAATTCCTTCTGAGATGCGAACACCCAGGTGACTGACTTTTGGAGGGGGTACTCCGTCCATCCAGGTCTTGATCCGAGCCAGCATCCAGCCGACTGGATCGGTTACTCCCATCACCTTGGTTGTGACGACTGGATGATCCATGTTTGTAAAGCTCACCTTGTGTACCCGTCAGCACTGGCGGTTATGCTCTCTTGGTGGACTCTAGGGCGAAAAGTGTAAAGTCCGTCGAATAAGGAGACGAGGTTTAGGACTAGGGTTGCTCCTGGGCAGAAATCTTCACCGGGGAGCAGGATTGGCAATATACTTAAAGTTTGTATACATTGACGGCTGGACCGAGAATAATCAATCGGCCAGCTCAACCAAAGATAATAAAAGGTAAATCTAATCTTATGTGTAAATAGGGAATCCAAATAATACTCCACAATCTTCTACAGTAGGCAAAAACGTTACCACAACTTTCAATAGAGATAAGCCGTATTCAAAACACAGGCGACTTGAGTTGAGTATAAGTATCGCGATGACTCAAGGTCAGGGGACTTCCGGTGGGTTCCTTACAACCTTCCCCGGGTAAACCAATAGCAGCTAGAGGGGACCTTGTTAGCCCTCTGCTGTGAACCAATGATGTGACTTGCGTCTAAGAAAGCGAAACGTATACTGATTTTTATCCTTAGATCCAATACAACCTTTTGTGTAACCTACCCAAAATAACCTGGCTGGAGAGTTATGTGCCTTACCTGAAATAGTGCGGTCAGATAGCTTTTTGTGTACCATACACCACATATCCTGCTCAACCTGGATAGGATTTGTGTACCGTACACCAAATATCCAGACCGACCTGGATAGCCATCCACCTCGACCTAAACAAGCAAGACCAGGCCGCCAACCCCGATTCCCCTTTAGCGGTCACGCATCCACCTTCGGCGTCCCATCCGGCTTCTACAGGGGCATAGCCTTCCTCAGGGCCCTTCACACGTACATCCCTTAGCCAATCTTCCCCTAAGCCACCTATAACCACCATCGACGGCCATCCAGCTCCACCTGGTCCGGCCGGCCAACTTCTGACTGACCTTGTTCCGAGCCTCCGGATCACCCTCATCTAGCTTGATTCCATGGCTTGCACCGATCTGTCGCTTGTAAGTTCACCGGGCGCTTTCAGCCTGCATCCGCGCTCTTGACCAGTAATTTCCGCTATCAGATGGCAGCCTCGGCCAAGTGTATTTCACACCCGGCCGTTAATTCATTCCGAAGTCGCTTCACCACAGCCGCCCCTGAGTCTTGCCGCAGCCGCGCAACGGTTGGGGCACGACCTCACCTGACACAAGTCTTTTAATTCCTTTCACCAATGCCCCGGTTTTGTAAGTCCTCTGCGCAACTTTTCTGACAGCCTTCACTAAACCGGTTTACAAGCTGACCTGAGGTCTCATCTACCCGTTTCTGACCATCTCTCGATATATTCCCAGTTCTTCAAGTCAAAGAATTAACATCTGTCGAGTCACCTGGTTGACGATGACTCGCCATCCAGCGGGATGAAACTCGCGGGGGCACCGGCTTCTTCCCGTATCCCTGACCTGTTGTTGTCTCCGGCTGATATCGATACGGCGCTCCGCATTTATGGTCAAGTCTGCAGTGACAGAGAAAGGTTGACGGGCACTGTTTCCTCCCTTCAAGCAGATCTTCGCGCCAGTCAGGTCGACTCCGAAATTCTAGCGCAGCGCTGTACCCTTCTCTGTGCGATACTGGATCGCACTGGACCTCGAATTTCCGAGCTAAGGCGTAGCCGCCAGGAGGCCACGGATGAAGTAGCCCGTCTTTGGGTCATTGTAGGCCAGCTCACAGATGCACTGCATAAGGCCGCTGCACCATCTGATCCCTCTTCCGAAGTGGCAGAACTAGGAAAACGCATAGAGGTACTGACTGCCCAAGTGGATAGCCTGGAGCATATCCAGGCGGACTTGGTCCAAGCCCTCACTTCGGCCAACCGCCGAGCTGACGAGGCTACTGCCCGAAAATTATCTTTGGGACCGAGTGATCTTCGACATAAGGTGACCGGTCTCGAGGACCAGGTCGCCAGCCTGACAAGGGAGCGGGACCGCCTTCATACGCCGGCGGACGTCATTGAGCCTCTTAGGGTAGCTAACCAAGAGGTAGTCCACCGCTCGAAACTTAAGTGTAAGTGATTCACCAACTTCTATACCGTCGCTCCATTGCTTACAGTCTGCGCGGCCGTGTTGTTTCGCAGTCCAACAACTGGAACAGCTGAAAGAACGGTCTGCCGAAGCCTCACAGAAATCCCAGGAACTGTTGCATCTTCGTAACCAGTACCGCCAAGTGCCTCAAGAACTAGACACCATGCGGGATGACCGGGACCAACTGCGAGAATCCCATGCTCAGGCTATCCGTCATATTTCTTCTCTTGACAGCAGCTGCAGGAGGCCTTCTGCAAACAGCAGAGGCTGTAAACCGAGCTTTGCCAGGTTCGAACAGAGTATCATGATGCTTGTAACGAGCTGTCCTGGGCCGACCATGTCTACGCCACCTTGATGTTTGCTGAATAAGGAGGATCGGTTCAGGTCTCTTTTATGTGACTTGCAGGACCGGCTCGAAAGGACTCGGATCCAAACTGCCCCCGTCGTGCAGGCTCCTTCGCGCGTGCGAGAGACCATTTTTAACGTCTTGAATATGGTGGACCGATGGAAAGTCTCTTCGCCACAAACGTCTCTGTCATCCGGCCTGGCAGGTCGGAAAACGGTTAAGCGTCCGGCCAGTTCCTTCCGTCTTCGGTCAGCCCCAAACGGAGGAAGAGGGGGAAGTCTTCTCTTCTGCACCAGTGTTTTTTGGCCGATTCGGTCAGTGATCCGGAACTCGAATCGGACAGCGATTCGGATTCGCCACCAATAAAGCCCCCACTCACTCTCCCGGCGCAACCTGGCTCAAAATCATACTCGGCACCCGGATCGGAAGCCAGTTCAGGTACCACCACCGATCCGCATCAACAGAGGCCAAACAAAGCACAAACAGTCGTTGAAAATCTCGCGTGACTCAACGATACCAAAGTCTCAGCCGTAGTGGGTTAGAGCCCGTTCCATCGCCACATTACCATATTCTACGACACTTCGTAGTGATCTCTTTAATTCAGTAAGAATCGAAATAAAGATGAAGGTTCATCTCCCAGGGTCCACTTACCTCCACTTTCAAGATCCAAGACCAAAGCAGCGATAATTCCTATGTCTCGACCTAAGTAATGACATCTAAAAGTGGTGTTGGCTCCTAATGCTTTTATCAACTAGCTTTGGAAAACTGTGGCCAGTGAAAATGACCAGCATGGGGTAAAGCATTCATTGCCGTCAAAAGTCTAGAAAACCGGGACGATTACCTGAAGTAATCGTAGCCTTGAGTGTCTAGTATTTTTCTTCTAATTCTTTATCGTCGCCTTCAGCAGTCTCGGTCGACATCTCCTCTATAAAAAATGCGTGGATAGGGCGCGATATTCATCGGAAGTACGTTGCATCGACATTTAACGATCCATCAAAGCCGAGCGACGTCGTTAGCGAGGAAATCACTTGCGCAATCAAGCGAATTAAATTCGTATACGTTGGTCGTTCAATGTCTAAGGAACGACGACAATTGTCGTAATGGCTTCATCAACTAGCATTACGGCTACGTCCGTGTGCTCGAGCAACGAGTGTGTTGGCAGGCCCGATTTATAAGGCTCGACAACAGCTGAAAGCACGAGAGGCGATGGGTAAATGGTAAATCCCAATTTACTCTTTCGCCATTTTCCACCAACAGACGTTCCAAGAGCAAGGACCCAAGATCGGACCCGGTCCCTCCACCCAAAGCATTAAAGACCATGAAACCTTGAGGTCCAGTAAACGCATCAGCAAGTTTACGCACAAGATCCTGTCCAATAGCTTTGTTGCTCACAGTATCGGGTTCGGTTTGTACATGTTCAGTTTCAGCTGTATCCATCCTCGATTTGTATTTGTGTTTCTACTCAGCCCTAGCTTTTCTGTTTTGCAATAAGACTGAGCCTTTTTTGGTGCCTCTGCTTGGGTTTGGATTCAAATTTCACCTGCACATATCGTGGACACCGACTGTATTATCTTTTTTCATCTTTTAAATCCCACCCCCAAATTTTTCACCAGATTTTTCTTGCACACTGTGACCTTTAACTGCGAACTGCACATGCTCCTCTTGTTTTTGCATTCTATACTTGGGGTTTGCGACGACGTAGATCTGCTAAATTAGTTGCCAGCTTACACGTTCTTAATAAGATCCCCAAAGATATTGGGAGCCCCATGACGCATATTGACGTGTGCGCGACGATTCACTACCAGCTCAGGTGAAATGCACTTCTGGATGCGAAGTGCCGGCAAGTGCAGAAACAAGTATGCGTACTCGTCTACGTTGAAATTTCCTGAATCGCCAAATCATTATTAATTAGCGTTTCTCAAATGCAAGAGTTTAAAAGAATGTAGCGTAACTTCTACTGCCTCTCTACAACAGTAACGACAAAAGTGAGCTGCGCAGTTATCGCTAACCAAAGCCCCTTTATACATAATACGTCGCTCTAGGCGGCTAAATTGGAAATTCGTTTCTCACGTGATATTCACGCAATTTTCCATGCAACTTGCATGTGAGTATGCGACTTATAATAAATTTCTTGCAATTTCGAAACCCTGAACCCGACGCGGGATGTAAAAAAATCATCGGACAGAAGTGACTTACGGCGTTCACCGAAAACGTGACTGCCAGTATGCGTTGTTCGACATTGTGGTGAAGCCACTTCGGAATGAATTAACGGCCGGGTGTGAAATACACTTGGGCGAGGCTGCCTTCTGATTGGCGGAAATTGCTGGTCAAGAGAGAGTGGATGCAGGCTGACAGTTACCCGGTGCACTTACAAGCGACAGATCGGTGCAAGCCATGGAATCAAGCTAGATGAGGGTGATCCGGAGGCTCGGAACAAGGTCAGCCAGAAGTTGGCCGGCCGGACCAGGTGGAGCTGGATGGCCGTCGATGGTGGTTATAGGTGGCTTAGGGGCAGATTGGCTAAGCGATGTACGTGTGAAGGGCCCTGGGGAAGGCTATGCCCCTGTCGAAGCCGGATGGGACGCCGAAGGTGGATGCGTGGCCGCTAAAGGGGAATCGGAGTCGGCGGTCAGGTCGAGGTGGATGGCTATCCAGGTCGGTCTGGATATTTGGTGTACGGTACACAAATCCTATCCAGGTTGAAAAGAATATTTGATGTACGGTACACTAAGGCTATCCAGGTTGAGCAGCATATGTGGTATATGGTCCACAAAAATGCCCTGGTTGAGCTGACCGCACTATTTCAGGTAAGGCAGATAAGTATCCATCGTGAGCATGTTTGTGTCCTCCATTACTCCGTGGAGGCAAAAACGGTTTGGAGAAGGGCAAATCAAGCCAGAAAGGGACCCTCCTACCTTATTTACTTACCTCTCAACTGACATTATGGGTGGGATTTATCACAGCGATAAATTGCACCCGCAATTTGCAGGGGTGCAATTGGCAATCTCGCAAGGACTCGAAACCCTGGTCGGATTAACACCACGACCCGACGAACGGCTTGGACTAGGGGAACCAGCGATCTGGCTCCTCATCCACCGCCTGTAAGAGTTGTCGCTATCGTAATCGATAACGTGTACAACACGGTGACAAACACCCCCGTGTTGAAGTTACCACGACCTAGGACGGTCGTGGTGTGGAGAATTTATCCACGGTGGGACACACCCACCGTGAGAGCAAAGATACCGACACGGGTGTGAGTGACATCCGTGTCGAAGACGAAAAACCCACGATTGAGAGCAGTCGTGAGCAAGAAGAACCCATGGTTGACAGTGGTCACCATGTTGACGATGCCTTGCGCACGGGTGAAAACAATCACCGTGCAATAGATCAGACGAGTGCGTCTAATCATGTAGACGAGTCCATCGATACGATAAATGTCTTGACGCAGACAGAGACTGGATTAGCTACCCAGTCTCTAACGCCCCGAACTTAGGTTCGGAGGTGATGGCTCGTCCAGCCTTGGGCTGGAAGAAGTTCGTGAAGAATTTGCACGATGATCAGATCGATCAGAACTGTGTCATCGTGAAACAGACGATGTTGTGGATATTCGTGAGCGAATATCCACATTGCAGGCAAAAGACATTGGGAACAAACCGTTCCCAATGAGCAAACCAAAGTTCAGCGCTTTGAAGCGCAGAGCTGGGAGTCTCTTAAGGCGACTTCCCCATACTATAAGGTACTTTGGGAATACGCTGACGTATTCTCAGAATAAGTACCTTGCGAGCTCCCTAAAGATAAGGGAACTAGGCACGAGATTGATCTCTATGCCTGGCACAAAGTACTGTGTCACGCGGCAATGGCCATTGCCGCGCGACCAAGTTAAGGCCATCGACGTGTTCTTTGAAACTCGTCGTAAGGCGGGACATGCGCGGGAGCCTACCTCACCGCACTCCAGTCCCACTTTTCGCGCTAAGAAATCCACTGGTGGGTGGAGAATCGTTCGTGCTTCTAACAAGATGAACGCAGCCACGGTACCTGCAGAGACGCCGATTTTGCGGAAGGATGTCATCATTGATGGCATGAGCAGGAGCATTGTCTTCAGTGCTCTCGATTTTAGGGATGGTTTCTACCAAATCCTTATGCGCGAGAAGGATATCTCTCTCACGTCAGTAAGAACTCCAAGCAGTATGCTTTGGGAGTGGCTTGTAATGCCTCAGGGGCTTCGAAATGCCCTTGCCACATTCAATAGATGCGTCACGCATCTATTGCGCCCGGTGCGAGAACTTGCACCGAGATATTTCGACGACGTGTTCGTTCACAGCAAGGCTGAACGCAATATAAGCGACTAAGATGTTCATAAAGAACATCTACGTCACGTGTTAGAGCTTATGCGTAAGCATAATCGCTATGCAAATCTAAAGAAGTGCACCTTTGGTGCACCTGAGATACCCGTTCTTGGCTGCTTTGTGGGCAAGAACGGGGTGCGCCCTGATCCGGAGAAGATCTGGGTGATTGTTGAATGGCCTACGGCAAACAATGTCAAGGAACTTCAGAAGTTCCTTGGGTTGGCGACATACTTGCACAAGTGCTCGTGCAATTATGCCGGTCTTATTTGACCTCTTTCTCAGTTACTGAAGAAAGATGTCGAATGGCACTGGGATACCCAGTGCCAAGACGCCTTTGATGCAGTCAAGCGGAGCTTGACTGAAGCACCTGTCTTGGCTATAGCCGATAACGAGCGACCATTTCACGTCGTTTGCGACGCGAGCGATTTCGCAATCGACTGTGCCATGATGCAGCGCGATCACGATGATCGTGATCGTGTAATCTTCTATCAATCTCGCCAGTTGCGCCCAGCCGAGCGCAACTATCCAGTGCATGACAAGGAACTCTTTGCCATGAAGTATGCACTGGCAAAGTTTCGGATCTATCTCTTAGGAGATAGACCGTTTGTGGTTTACACGGACCATGCGTCGTTACGCACGGCCGTGAATTCACCGCACATCTCTCAAAGAATGGCACGATGGCTGTCATTCTTTGCGGAATACAACGTTACGGTTGAATACAAACCCGGAAAGTTGATCGTGATAATGGATGCGCTATCACGACGCCCCGATTACGAGACGAAACCGTCTGTAACGGAGGCAATCAGTGCAAACGCAATACGTTGCACTGCTCTGGCGTCGTCACTCGGACAGTACGACAAGCGTACAAAACAGACGAGGAAACTCGTCTGCTGATTGATTACCTTAGTAATCAATCTGATCGGAAGCGCGAGGAACTTCCAGAATTCCTTCGCGCTTGCGTGCATCGTTATCGATTGCACGATGGTCTCTTGCTTTATAACACAGACCAAGAAGATGTAAGCCGCATCGTCGTTCCAAACGACGATGATCTCAAACAACGGATACTGTTTGAGTATCATGATGCACTGATTTCGGGGCATCAAGGTCGAGAGAAGACGTATGCTTCTCTCGCACGCGATTTCTACTGGCGTAACCAGTATATATGGTAACGCAAGTATGTACGCGCGTGCGAGATATGCCAGCGCGTCAAGCCTGCGCTCTCTGCGCAGGCTCCCCTCCAATCTCTGCCGGTTCCGACAGAGTGTTGGAAGTCCATTTCCATGGACTTTATATTCGGCCTTCCGCCCAATCATAGTCGGAAGACTGGAATAGTGGTCTTTGTGGACCGCTTCAGCAAGATAGTTCATCTTGCTGCAGTGTCAGCAAATGTCACCGCTGCGCAAACAGCGCAGATATTCGCTGACACGATATTCCGTTCACACGGAATGCCGGAAAACATAGTCTCAGATTGAGATCCGAGATTCACAGGACGTTTCTGGCAAGAAACGTTCTCATTGTTAGGAACGCAGTTGAATATGTCACCTGCAGACCATCCGAAAACGGATGGGCAAACTGAACGCGTTAACCGCGTTCTCGGAGACATGCTGCGTTCATACGCGTAGCCTTCGAACAGTGGAGTCACTTCTTGCCACTCACTGAGTTTGCGATTAATAACGCGGTGCATGCTTCACAAAACATACACCGTTCTAAGTGAATGCCTTGAGGCATCCACGAACCCCAGCTTTACTTGGCGGTACGCCAAATCTAAGTGGGGGAGGCACCCGCTCAAATTTTGAGCGAGTAGATGCGCATGTTGCAACTGCAACTTGCGAAGCACTTGTCGAGTCTTTTACTGTTGACACAGTAGAAATTCAAGCAGCTCCAGTTGATACTGAAGCTTCCTACGAAGAATATGTGTCTGCAGCAATAGCTGCAGACAAAGAAGACTACTGCTAATAAAGTAGTAGATGGATTCGTATTACAGCACCAAGCTGTAATACGCTATTTAAAGGATGCAGTTGCTTCTGCTTTTGATAAGCAGAAGCAGAATGCAGACAAGAATGGAAGAAAAAAAACAAATTCCTCTCAAAAAGGTGAATTAGTATTATTAACTACAACTAATTTACCAACACATGCAATTAGCAACTTCCCTACACGGAAGTTTCTACCTAAATTCATTGGACCCTTTAAGGTCCAAAGTTTCAAGGGAATGCCTATACATTAGACGTTCCCGCGACTATGCGCCTTCACCCAACTTTTTATGTCGGGAGGCTCAAGCCTTATCTCTTGTCTACGTCTTCTGACGAGACGCATCTGTGGTGTAGTCGCTCTCAGAAATTGTTCCTGAGATGCGAACACCCACGGGGGGCCCAGACGACTGACTGTACTCCGTCCATCCGAGTCATGATCCGATCCGGCATCCGGCCGGCTGGATCGGTCACTTCCATCACCTTGGTCGTAATGACTTCGATGATCCATGTTAAAAGCTCACCTTGTGTACCCGTCAGCACTGGCGGTTGCGCTCTCTTGATAGACCCTTGGGCGAAAAGTGTAAAGTCCGTCGAATAAGGAGACGAGGGTTAGGACTAGGGGTAGCTCCTGGGCGGAAATCTTCACCGGGGAGCTCGACTGGCAATATACTTGAGATTTGTATACTGCGACGGCTGGACCGAGAATAATCGATCGGCCAGCCAAACCAATAACAATGAAGGGTAAATCCAAACGTTTACGTAAAGGGGAATCCAAATATAACTCCACAATCTTCCACAGAAGGCCAAAATGTTACCACTTCCCAATACTTAATATAACCGTGTTTACAACAAGGGCGACTTGAGGTGAGTATACGCAACGCCGCGACTCCCGGTCAGGGGACTTCCGGTGGGTTACTTTAACCTTCCCCGGGCAAACCAATAGCAGCAAGAGGGGACCTTGTTAACCCTCCGCTGTGAACCAATAAAAGCGACTTTGTGTCTAAGAAAGCGAAACGTATACTAATTTTTATCCCTATGTCCAATACTCCCTTTTGTGTAACCTACCCCAAATAGCCCGGCTGGACAGTTATGTGTCTTACCTGAAGTAGCCCGGTTAACTCCGATCGGATGCTCTTTTGTGTACCGGCCCGGCCGGTACACCAACCCCAGATGGTACCAACCCGGCCGGTACACCGAACCCAGCCGGATCGGCCGGATGGCCATCCATCTAAGCTCACTTGCCGCTGGTGTTGGCACTTCCTTGGCAGCGCCACGTCCGACCCGGGTGCCTCCTTCGTCCTCTAGAACACTCAACCTCCTTTAGGCCCCTTCGCCCATACCTTCCGACCAATCCGCCCCTCGGCTGTCTGCCATCCGAGGTCGTCCCGTTCGCCTAGTCTGCTGGCTCAACTATCCACGTCTTCAGTCGCACCCATCCGGCCTGATTCCAGGCCTGACGCCGTCCGGCCGCTGGTAGATACGCTCGGCGACGGCCATCCGGCATCTATGCCCTTGGTCCACATTTTCTGCCAATCAGAAGGCGCCCTCTGGAAAGTACTTCACACCTTCCAACAATTAATTCATTAGTCAATTTACCACATATCCCCACGGCGAATGCCGTGCTTCATCAAGTCTTCCAATGTAATTGGTTTCCAACCGATTGTGGGAAGTCTGGAGAGTCTGAACCTCCGACTTTAAGCGGTCAATCTCGACCAGCAGAAGATAATTTATCTGCTGAAGGGCAACGTGAGTGCCCAAAATGTCGTGAATCTCTTTACGAAGGGAACGATATTTCTTCACGGAGTGAGACATATCGCCGCTTAACCCAGAGCAAACCCTCTCGAGCTTGCGGAGCTGTGAACCATGCTCCGCAACAACGACGGCGAAGGAATTACCAGCCCCCGCCGCCCCTGATTTATAATCAGGGGAATAAGCGCTATATTAGCGAGCGCTTGATTGCAAAGCGCTCGGTTCTTTATAAGAAGGGTCAGCGTACCGAGTACTTGGTACGCTGGTTGGGGTATTCCCAAGAGTTTGACTCTTGGTAGCCGATCGAGGTTCTGAGAGCAGACGCCCCGGGGGTTTGAGAAGGATACTTCTCCTCAATTCGTAAGAAGCATCAACACTAAGTCTTGATGCACGGGGATCATCAACACTAGGTGTTGATGAGTGGAAAGTATCAGCACCAGATGCTGATACATTAAGGGCATCGATGAAGCCTTAATCATAGCGGGTATCGAGTAACTTCGGTTCCCCCGCAGCCCCTTTTCTCTCAGACGAGGAGTTCCCTTTAAACAAAAAGGGCAAGTAAGGTGAGATGGGATACCACAAGGAATCCCTTCTTTGGTGCAGGTAAAATGGATAAATTCCATTTTCCCTGTACGTGAGTGCTTTACAAAGCGCTCACGGCTTACGTGAACTCGCTTCACGTAATCATCGGGACATTTGTTGTAGTTTTCAACAATGTTATTCCAACTTTGAATCCGTGCGTCTTTATCGTCCCTGTTCTTTTGAACACCTTTTCGGTTCGTAAATTAACAAGCTGAAAGAAAAGGTCAATAAAGTACCGACGCCTATCGTCGGTACTCCTATCGAAGTGGCGGTTGCGAAAGTCTTTGCAATCATCAAGCGCGTTGATGTCAAACAACGGGTATAGACAATCGCGCTTACTATGCCCACCACTTTCGGGCATCAACGTCCATGCTGGTGTCCAAAACCCCACTATGTACGGAACATGTCGTTCCGCACGACAAGACGAATCTGAAGTAGCGTAAGCCACTTCTGCACGTTGTTTCTTGGTAGGTGGAGCGCCACCTGCCCTCACGAAGTCGTCATCTCAACCAGGCGAGTGTCGAGGTCCAGGAGGAGCTCTTCGCTCCTTCTGTCATCTCAAGACGGAGTTGGCGCTGTCGTAATCGACAGCGTCAGACTCCACTTCGCCTTCGCTTCTCGGCGAAGAAATTTTAGCGAACTTACGTTCGCTAGACCCCTCGTGGAGGACGGTGACGTCCTCATCCTCATCCTCTTCTTCGGAGCTCGAAGCGTCTCCGAACAGTGAAGAACTCTTCTATGCCGCCCGCCATTCGGCAGATGTTAGCGTTTTAGATGTCGCGCTAGTAACATCTTCACGTCCCCTCTTAGACACTGCTTCCGCAGCGTCTATTACGAGAGCCGTTGGGTTTCTCAGCTTCCCCTTCTCTGACGCTACATCAGCAGCGTCGGTATCCGATGATGTTGGCACCTCCGCATGTGATGCAGGAGGTGGATGCTTGACCAGCAGTTTCAGCAGCACCCGTAAGAGCGCCGCGTGTCTAGGCCATTGAGTTCTTCTGGTCGTTGATGGTTGAAAACAAAATATTGTTATGACCAACAAATGCCACCATTTGATTGGCCAATATTACATACTATTATTGGCCAACCATCTTGGGTGGAGGGTGATGTAACGGGGTACCATTACAAAAGTGATATTTTAATGTAAATATCGCAATTTAATTTCATACTTGTTGTGTGAAATTAAAATATTGGATTATAAGTTATTCTAATCCACCCCGGGAAACAGATTCAGATCAAAATATCGAATCTAAGAAGAGATCTAATATTAAGAGTATTATTTGATCAGCCTTATATTACATGTTTGTATGCTTAGTTTAGATTTAATTATAATTATTAACGCTAAACCACTCATAATATATATTCACTCTTAAACTTACCGTCTTGCAGCCACGTGTCTTGGATATATATATTCATATATATATCCGAGGGACTATTTAATTAAGTAAATAATCAACCTTAAGTTTAATACTAATTAAACTATTGAGGAACAAATTACATTTGTTCCTAACCAATTGCACGCTTCTTCACTTGCAATTTACATAGTGTAAGCCTGTAACAGCTAGCCTGTTACATTAAGTGCTGTGCCTACAATAAAGTTACGTAATGAGTCTTGTAGAGTATTAAGATTTTCGTCACGATGAGCGGGCCTTGTTTCATCAGGACATGGTATCATGCTTAACGGCTCGTCGTGCCCGCACTCTTCTCCTCCTTGCTGAAGACATTCAAACAAATTTGCAATAGAATGTCTTTGGTCCTCAGATGTGACGTCTGGTTTTCATATTCCGCAACCGCTTGAACTTGTGATGCACATTTTGCCCACACCCGTTCAAGGTGTTCACGCTCCTTCAATCTTTGTCCACGATGCACTTCCATATTCCTTGTGTGTCATAGTTCAGCCGTTCCGATCGACACAAAAGCCCACCATAACGTTTTAGCTGCGCTGTGCAAGATTCCATACGTTCTCCACAGCGATCGTGAAGTCGTTCCCTCAAGTTCCTCAATGCGTCGGGAGTTGCCTCGTCGCGATGCACACTTGTAGTTTTATAAGTTACTTGGTTTGTATCTAAATACCGTACCAATAGTGTGCTAAGCGAGCCCAAAGTGTCTGGGCCTGCTTACACCCCCAGACAATATGTATAACACGCTAGCTGTTACAGGCACACACTATTTAATTGCAAGTGAGGAAGCGTGCAATTGATTAGAACCAAATGTAATTTGGTTCTCAATAGTTTAAGTAAGGTTAAACTTTAGGTTGGACTATTTAATTGATTAAATGGTCCTAGCTATATATATGAATATATAACTACGACACGTGGCTAGAAGAAGGTAAGTTTAAGAGTGAATATATTAATTATAATTAAATCTAAACTAATCAAACATACATGTAGTATAAAACTATACTCTTATTATTAGATCTCTTGTTAGATTCGATAATTATATCAGAATCTGTTTCTCAGGGTAGATTATAATAACTTATAATCCAATATTCAGATAGCAAGTCTGAAATTGAACTGTGATATTTCAACTTAAATATCACTTATGTAATGGCACCCCATTACATCACCCCCCCCCCACTCAAGGTGGTTAGCCAATAATATTATGCAATATTGGCCAATCGAATGGTGGCACTTGTTGGTCATAACGATATTTTCTTATAACCACTAACGACAATAAGAATCAAATGGTCGAGAAACGCGGCGGCGCTCTTGAGGGCGCTACTGGAACTGCTAACGCAGCCTCCACCTCTGCATCACGTGCGGAGGGGCCATGTCGACGCTACTAACGTAGCGTCGGAGAATTAGCCGAGAGACCCATTGTCTCTCGTAGTTAACGCTGCAGAAGCAGTGTCTAAAAAAGGACGAAAAGATGTCGCTAGTGCGATATCTTTTGCGCATTCATCTGCCGACGGGCGGGTGGCGAAAAAGTGTTCTCTGTCTTCGGAGAATCATCTGACTCCGAAGAAGAGGGTGAGGACGTCACCGTCCTCGGCAAGGAATCTAGCGAGCGTAACTTCTCAAGAATTTCTTCGCCTTTATGTGATGGCAAGGTGGATTCTGACGCTGTCGATTACGACAGCGACAATGCCGTCATACGGCGGCAGAAGGAGCGAAGAGCTCCTCCTGGACCTCGTCACTGGCCTGGTCGTGACGACGACTTTGGGATGGCAGGTGGCGCTCCACCTGCCAAGAAACAACGTGCAGAAGCGGCTTACGCTACTTTTGATTTGTCTTGTCGTACAAAACCACATGTTCCGTACAAAGTGGGGTTTTGGACCCCAGCATGGACGTTAGTGCCCGAAAGTGGTGGGCACACCAAGCGCGATTGTCAATATCTGTTGTTTGACATCAACGCGCTTGATAATTGCGAAGACCTTCGCAATCACAACTTTGATAGGGGTACCGACGATAGACGTCGGTACTTTATCGACCTTTTCTTTCAGGCTCGTTATTACATGAACCCGAAAGGGTCGCGCAAGAACAGGGACGATAAAGACGCCCTGACCCAAAGTTGGAACGACTTTGTTGAGAACCTCAACAAAGGTCCCGACGATTACGTGAGCAAAGCTCACGTAACCCGTGAGCGCTTTGAGCTCCAGACGGGACTATGTCCTGTCAAAAGGTGCAGGGTGAAGGGAAAGCTCTCATCACCCTGGAAGTTAAGCCGCATGGAAACGATGTCCCCATGCGCGCTCTGTTTGACACAGGAGCTTCAAACAATTTCGTTAGAACTGAGGTTCTAACGTCGTTGGATTTCCTGGAGATTGAATCTCCTCGAAGCATGTTGTCGGTCCGGTTAGCAACAGGTGCAATTGTGACTATACCAAAGCGTGTAATTCGCACACGCTTTGAGTTAGACGAACTGTCGTTCGAGGACGAATACATCGTCCTCGATCTTGACGACAAGTTCGATGTAATCTTGGGCATCCCTTGGATGTCCAAGCATCAACCAGCGATCGACTGGGTTAACCTGTCGATCGACTGCGGCGGTCTCAGGATTACTCACCATGTGAGTAATCCGGCTGTATCTAATGATACAACCGCAGCGTCAGACAGTCTGGTGGGTAGCGATGGCACCACCAGGTCTGATCTGACACTATCAGCGGTGATACATCCGCTGATCAAAGTCCAGAGGGACTTACACACGCAAAGGAAGAGTCGTTGCATGTCGGTAACGTGTGCAACACGGGTGACAAACATCCCCGTGTTAAAGTAACCACGACCGATGACGGTCGTGGTGTAGAGAATCTACTCACGGTGGGAAACACCCACCGTGAAGAAGATACCGACACGGATGTAGGTGACTTCCGTGTCGAGACACGACTGAGAGCAGTCGTGAGTGTGATAGTCCCATGGTTGACATTAGTCACCATGTTGACGATGCCTTGCGCACGGTTGATAACAATCACCGTGCAATAGATCAGACGAGTGCGGGAGTCGCTTAAGGCGACTTCCCCATACTACCAGGTACTTTGGGAATACGCTGACTTATTCCCAGAAGAAGTACCTTGCGATCTCCCTAAGGATAAGGGAACTAGGCACGAGATTGATCTCATGCCTGGCACGAAGTACTGTGTCACGCGGCAATGGCCATTGCCGCGTGACATAGTTAATGCGATCGACGAGTTCTTCGGAAATCGTCGTAAGGCGGGACATGCGCGGGAGTCTACCTCACCGCACTCCAGTCCCACTTTTCGGGCTAAGAAATCCACTGGTGGGTGGAGAATCGTTCGTGCTTTTAACAAGATGAACGCAGCCACGGTACCGGCACAGACGCCGATTTTGCGGAAGGATGTCATCATTGATGGCATGAGCAGGAGCATTGTCTTCAGTGCTCTCGATTTTAGGGATGGTTTCTACCAAATCCTTATGCGCGAGAAGGATATCTCTCTCACGTCAGTAAGAACTCCAAGCAGTATGCTTTGGGAGTGGCTTGTAATGCCTCAGGGTCTTCGAAATGCCCCTGCCACATTCAATAGATGCGTCACGCATCTATTGCGCCCGGTGCGAGAACTTGCACCGAGCTATTTCGACGACGTGTTCGTTCACAGCAAGGCTGAACGCAATAAAAGCGATGTAGATGTTCATAAAGAACATCTACGTCACGTGTTAAAGCTTATGCGTAAGCATAATCGCTATGCAAATCTAAAGAAGTGCACCTTTGGTGCACCTGAGATACCCGTTCTTGGGTGCTTTGTGGGCAAGAACGGGGTGCGCCCTGATCCGGAGAAGATCAGGGTGATTGTTGAATGGCCTACGGCAAACAATGTCAAGGAACTTCAGAAGTTCCTTGGGTTGGCGACATACTTGCACAAGTGCTCGTGCAATTATGCCGGTCTTATTTGACCTCTTTCTCAGTTACTGAAGAAAGATGTCGAATGGCACTGGGATACCCAGTGCCAAGACGCCTTTGATGCAGTCAAGCGGAGCTTGACTGAAGCACCTGTCTTGGATAACGAGCGACCATTTCACGTCGTTTGCGACGCGAGCGATTTCGCAATCGACTGTGCCATGATGCAGCGCGATCACGATGATCGTGATCGCGTAATCTTCTATCAATCTCGCCAGTTGCGCCCAGCCGAGCGCAACTATCCAGTGCATGACAAGGAACTCTTTGCCATGAAGTATGCACTGGCAAAGTTTCGGATCTATCTCTTAGGAGATAGACCGTTTGTGGTTTACACGGACCATGCGTCGTTACGCACGGCCGTGAACTAACCACACATTTCTCAAAGAATGGCACGATGGCTGTCATTCTTTGCAGTACAACTTTACGGTTGAATATAACCCGGGAAAGTTGAATGTGATAGCGGATGCGCTATCACGACGCCCCGATTACAAGACGAAAGCGTCTGTAACGGAGGCAATCAGTGCTAACGCAATACGTTGCACTGCTCTGGCGTCGTCACTCGTACGACAAGCGTACAAAACAGATGAGGAAACTCGCCTGCTGATTGATTACCTTAGTAATCAATCTGATTGGAAGCGCGAGGAACTTCCAGAGTTCCTTCGCGCCTGCGTGCATCGTTATCGATTGCACGATGGTCTCTTGCTTTATAACCCAGACCAAGATGATGTTAGTCGCATCGTCGTTCCAAACGACGATGATCTTAAACATCAAATATTGTTTGAGTACCATGATGCACCGATTTCGGGGCATCAAGGTCGAGAGAAGACGTATGCTTCTCTCGCACGCGATTTCTACTGGCGTAACCAATATAAATGGGTACGCAAGTACGTACGCGCTTGCGAGATATGCCAGCGCGTCAAGCCTGCGCACTCTGCGCAGGCTCCCCTCCAATCTCTGCCGGTTCCGACAGAGTGTTGGAAGTCCATTTCCATGGACTTCATCTTTGGTCTTCCGGCTGATCACAGTCGGAAAACAGGAATAGTGGTCTTTGTAGACCGCTTCAGCAAGATGGTTCATCTTGCTGCAGTGTCAGCGAATGTCACCGCTGCGCAAACGGCGCGGATATTCGTTGACACGGTATTCCGTTTACACGGAATGCCGGAAAACATAATCTCGGATCGAGATCCGAGATTCACAGGACGTTTCTGGCAAGAAACGTTCTCTTTGTTGGGCACGCAGTTGAAGATGTCAACTGCGGACCATCCGGAAACGGATGGGCAAACTGAACGCGTTAACCGCGTTCTCGGAGACATGCTGCGTTCATACGCGCATGCCTTCGAGCAGTGGAGTGACTATTTGCCACTCACCGAGTTTGCAATTCATAACTCAGTGCACGCTTCTACAAAGCATACACCGTTCTACGTGAATGCCTTAAGGCATCCACGAACCCCAGCTTTACTTGGCGGTACGCCAAATCTAAGTGGGGGAGGGACCCACTCAAATTTTGAGCGAGTCGAAGTTGCGGTTGCGAAGAGATTAACGAGTCTTCTACTGTTGACACGGTAGAAACTCAAGCAGCTTCAGATACTGAAGCTGCCGATGCAGAATATGTGTCTGTAGCAATGGCTGCAGACAAAGAAGACAGCCCATCTACTGCTAATAAAGCAAAGCAGTAGATGAATTCGTATTACAGCGCCAAGCTGTAATATGCTTTGTGAAAGATTCACTTGCTTCTGCTTTAGATAAGCAGAAGCAGAATGCAGATAGAAACGGAAGGAAAAACACAAATTCCTTTCCAAAAGGTGAATTAGTATTGTTACCAACTATTTATTTGCCTACACATGCAATTAGCAACTTCCCTACACGGAAGTTGCTCCCTACATTCATTGGACCTTTTAAGGTACAAAGCGTTAAGGGGAATGCCTATACACACTAGACATTCCCGCGGCCATGCGCCTACACCCATCGTTTTACGTTGGGAGGCTCAAGCCGTACCAATCGTCTACGTCTTCGGACGAGACGCTTCCCCACGGCGGATGCCGTGCTTCTTCAAGTCTCCCAAGAGAGATTTGTAACCGGTTTCCATCCGATTATGGGAAGCCCGGAGATTCTCCATCTCCGCCTTTTGTCGATCAAAATCGGCCTCAGAAGATCATTCTTCTGCTGCAGGGCCACATGAGCGCTCAGAATGTCTCGAATCCCATCGAGAAGAGAGCGATATGTCCTCATTGAGTGACCCATATCGGCGCTCAGCTCGGAGTAGTGCCTCTCGAGCTTGCGGAGCTGCGAACCATGCTCCGCAACAACGACGGCGAGTGAATTACCAACCCCCGCCGCTCCTGATTGATAATCAGGGAATAAGCGTTATATTCTCGAGCGCTTGGTTGCGAAGCGCTCTTCCCTATAAGAAGGGGCAGCGTACCGAGTACTTGGTACGCTGGTTGAGGTATTCCCAAGAGTTTGACTTTTGGAAACAGATTGGGGTGCTGAGGGCGGATGCCCCTGACCTCCTGAAGAAGTTTGAGAAGGATACTTCTCCTCTAACTCGTAAGAAGCATCAGCACAAGGTGTTGATGGGTGCAAGGTATCAGCACTAGGTGCTGATACATTAAGGGCATCAATTAGGCCCTTAGCACTAGCGGGTACTGAGTAACCTCGGTACCCTCGCAGCTCCTTTTCGCTAAGACGAGGAGCTCCCTTGGGACAACAAGGGCAAACTAAGTGAGAAGGAACTCCGCAAGAAATTCCTTCTTTAATGCTGGTAAATCGATAAACTCCATTTTTCCTGAACGTTTATTATCCTCACATGCCCGATGTCGGCATGTGAGATAACCCGTCCAGTAATGAGCCCCGCCCCAACTGATTGCTGCCGTTTTTGGCATCAACAGAGGTTGGCTTCTGTTGATGTCGCCGACCAGCGGACTGTCCAGTCCGCTGACTGCGTGGCGCCGGCCGCGGCGCCAAACTTTCATGGGCGTAATGGCCCATGTGGTAAAGCGATGTAAAAAAAATGTTGAGAATAAGGTGGACCACACATGACCGTTGATTGGTGACGATGGGACACCCATCAACATGAGACAGTTGATGGGTGGGAAAGGCCGATCGCATATACGACGAAAAGGTGGCGGACAACGGGTATTTGTGATGTGAAGAGATCAGCCAAGTACTGTTACTACGCCCAGTCCCAGACATTGATGGAACGGTGGAGATCACGATCGCGATCGTGATCACGTTTACTAAGTGGAGTTCCCGTGGATGTATAACGAGTTGGAAATGCAGCAACTGGTGACATGACGCATCGGAGGCAGTCATCTAACCGATCTATGAACAGTGCAGCTGGTGAAGTTGATCATGACACGAAGTTTCGGCCCGATCGGCCTAGCCAACTAATTTTGTCCCCAGAGATACGAAGATCAGACATGAAATGGAATGAAGCACGTGGAATGGAAGCTGTGTCGGTAATGCCAAGTCCGGACAAATGATGATCACCGATGGATTCGTCCAGAAATGATGCGGAAAGTCCCGATCAGGCTCGATCGGTTGAATCAGTGTGATCTGGTTACCCCGACAAGGGGTAAAGGTCGATGATATGGCCGAGGGAACACGCGAAGTCAGTGTGATGGTAACCAAGAGAGTTTGCGAAGTGATCGAGGGCTGATCACCCTGATCACTACCTGATCACTCGGCTGATCGCGGTGCTGATCGCGATCGGGGCTGATCAGCCCCAAACCGTCGTCCAGATACACAGGCAGATGAAGTTTTCAGTCAAGCCGGGTTGGATATGAAGTGAACAGTGTCCGAGGGGCAGATCGCAAGTGTTTTCCAAGTTGTTTGTCGATAGATCGGGATGGTGAAGATCGGCATAGAGTTTGACCATGATCAGTCGAGGACCGGATCGGGATCAGTCGGAGATCAGTCAGAAAAGGGTACGAATCAGGTTGAAGATCAACGAAGAACGTTCTTCAAAGATGATGGAATAAATCAGGTGGCAAGAAGTTCAAGTTAGAAGTACGGTAAGCCACATAGGTTGGTGTAGGTTACATTTGGTACTGGATTTTTTAGGTTTATAATATTAATATCAGGTTCTGTTTTCCCTCCAAGTAAAGAAGTCGTTGCGCCACTTGGCGCTACTTTTGGGAACGGGGGGCTAACAAGGCTCCCCCCGTTCATTTGTTCCCGGACGAGACGCGCATAGGCGCACTTTGGCTCGACGGAAGTCCCACGACGGGATTTACTTGGGTTAAACACCCTCACGAGGTTTAGATTTTCCCCCTAAAGCAAAGAGTCGCTCCGCCACGTGTGCGGTCATTGGGAGCACAGGGTTGACTAGTCCCCTCTTGCTCAACTAATTCCCGGTTAAGACGCGCTTAGACGCATTTTGGCTTACCGGAAGACCCCCGACGGGTTTGTTTTAGGTGATCGAACCTCACCCTCAACGCACACGTGTTTGGAACACGTCAATAATATTGGAAAAGGTTTTGTGGAGATAACGTTTGTGGATTACTGTGGAAGATCGTGGTTTGATCGCGTTTTCTTGGTTTCTTATTATCTCTCTCATTGGCTGGCCTGATCGGACGAACTTTCCCGATCAGTGCCTAGATACTGATTAAGTATCGACCCCAACCCGTTCTCCGGTGAAGATTTCCACCCGAGGACACCCCCCGTCTCGAGAAGGTCATCCCCTCCGACCTGATCAAGATCATCGTTTTCGTCACCGAGTCCACCTAAGTGAGTGTAACCACCCCCGATCAACGGGTACACAAGGTGAGATGAAGATAAACATAGATCCTGACGCGCATGAAGACCGGCCAGATGACCGGGAGGATCAGATCAGTCACCATAATGGTGATTCATCTGATTCTGATGCTGATCAGGATCGACGGAGTACCCCCTCCGATAGTTGGTCGTCCGGGCCAGTGGGTATCCGGATTCCGCCCAAGACTTCTGTCATGGATTTGGAAATCGGCTCCACCACAATGGTGCGCGTGCCCGGATCACTTGGTGACTCTGGAATCACCGTGATTCCTTTGATGATGAAAAAGATGTGAAAATCAAAGTGGAGGAAACTTTTTCGGGTGTATTGGAGGAAGGCGTATCGCCTCCGATACTGTTCAGTAGGAAAATTAACTTAGCGCCCTTGTCGTCCTTACAGACGCGGACGTGCCTGTGCCGGTGAGAGCCTTCAAGCAGTCCAATGAGCAGCTCCAACTGCAGCCGATTAGAGCTGACAGGTGGTGTTGATTTTATGCGGCAACTTGACTGGCCAAGTTGCAGGTCGTCTACGCAGGTGCCTCTACCGGAGCGCCCTATGTCACTGTCTCTATTTAGAGTTTTTTGTAAAGTGTATTAATATAAAAGGTTACTATAAAAAGTTACTAAAATAAATCAGTAACGACTTTTTCTGTAACCTAAATGTTACGTAATGATGTCCTGTCGTAATTATCGCAAAATAACCTGGAATTTCACATTTCACACATTTCACTGAATGGGTACAAAATTCCAACACTCCTTCCGACAAATACCGGGACATCTCTCCATGCACATATGCATCGGGTCCCCGCTAACCGTTCATCCACAATAGCGCAATAACCCACACGAGACTTCTCAATCATCAAATTAAACCAATCTGCTCTCGCAACTCTGCAATCCTCGGTGCACTCAATGTCTTGGTTAACAGGTCGGCAACCATATCTGCTGTGGACACATGCTCGGGCCGCATCTTGCCCTTCTTAGTGTAATCCTTGATAAACTTCAATTTTATATCCACATGCTTTGAACTTGACGCACTCGCTTCGTTCTGCAATTGCTTGATCGCAGCTTGGTTGTCGATCTTGAGCACGATCGGAATCCTCGAAATTACTCCAATTTCACTCAACAGTTCCTTGATCCCAAGTGCTTGCCTACCTCCGACTGCAGCGGCCACAAATTCCGCTTCGGCAGTGGACAGAGCAACGGCACCCTGTATTTTACAATTCCAGCTAGCAATCATTCCATTAATAAAAATCACCGTCGCGCTTATGCTCTTCCTGTCTTCCTTGTCAGCGGCAAAATCCGCATCGCTGTAGCTCACAATTCGTATTGGCGAAGCTTCACCCTCGTCGTGTTTCAACTTCAATTTCATCGCCTTGGTCCCCTTCAGATAGCGCGCAATCCGCTTCGCCATCTGGTAATCCAGCAAACTAGGGGCATGTGTGTGACGCGTCGCCCGGTGCACCGCAAAAGCAATATCGGGGCGAGTGCACCGAGATATCCACAACAAACTTCCGACGAGAGATTGAAAATCTTTAATTGTCGGTATATTTCCATCGAACTTCACCGGTAACTTTAAGCTTGCCGGTCCCGACAGTGTTTCTTCGAGGACTGGAGTCTTAACAGCGTTCGCATCCTGCAGTCCGTGCTTCTCCAGCATTTCTTCAATGGTGGTCTGTTGATCGATGCGATATTCTTTTCCATTTCCTCCTTCGATCCTCATGCCTAGGAATTTTTCGACATTCCCTAGGTCTTTGAGTTCCAAGACACTCATTTTCTTGAAAAATTCATCCACAAAATTTTGCTTCGTTGCAGTGACCAACAGGTCATCCACATAAACTCCCACCAGGATCGTATCTCCATCGGTAAATCGCACGAAAACACAAGTATCCGTCAAGCATTGCTTGAACCCCATATCCACCAATGTCTTTCGTAATAGCTCATACCAAAGTCGTCCAGCTTGCTTTAAACCGTACAGGTTTCTTTCCAGCTTTAGCACTAAATCTTTCGTGCTTTCAACACCCAAATCTTCGAGCTTCTCGACATTTATTTCCATTATCTCTCAACATGCACCCTTTTTTACGTAAACAGCCAAGCGAAATTAGGTTCTTGGCTAACTTAGGGGCGAAAAATACCTCGGAGAGCGTGATCGTGGTCTTGACATTTGCGCTTGCCATTCCTCGTAACGTAACTTTCCCGACTTTCGTTACCTGTAGACTTCCTCCATCGGGAAGCGTTAACGCGTCTGCATCTGTGCACTCCTTCACATCTTGTAGCAAACTTTCATCAGAGACTAAGTGCCTGCTGGCACCACTGTCAATGATCCAAAAATCTTCGTCTTTATTTAGTGAGTCGTCGGAATTTCCACTTGTTCTGTGGTCTGTTTCACTCGTAGACAGAGCAAACCGCTGCTCTGACATACGACTTCCACCTCTGTTTTTCCGATCGTTCCCTTTAAAATTTCGGCGATGGCTCTGCCGCGGACAATCTTTCTTGATGTGGCCTTCATTTCCACAGGCATAACAAACTCTTCTCTGCCCACCTTCACCCACAGCATTAGCAAAAATTTTCGCGGGCTTCTTGGGTTTTTGGGCCTCGTCATCAATTTCTTGGGCCCATGCAACAAGTTCCTGAGCGTGTTGAATGAAATCCTGCCTTTGTGGGTTATATCGAACGAAGAGAGCAAGCTTAAGTCTTGGAGCGGCATATTTAACGATATTTTCAACGATTAATCGTTCGCTCGACTCACTCTCCTTGGCCAACGCCACCAAATACAAAAAATGCTCCGTCCACGTCCTTTTCGGATCTTTTTCAGCCGCAAAAAGTGACGCAGCTTGGTGGTGAGTTATGTGTACCTTGAAAGCCGTCAACAATTGTTCCAATACGAAATAAAGTGTGGGGTTGAGTTGCCACCAGGTTCCAATGTTCGCCTGGTAGTAACTCAACGCCACTCCTTCTAAATGTTCACCGAGCTTATTGACCTTTAGCCGCTCGTTCCAAGCAAATCCACACGAAAGCTCGGCAATTTCGATAGCTTCAATGAACAGGTAGGCCCATTGCCTAAAACCTGAACCAAGCCCAGGGTAGATTTCACGCCCTGAAAACTTCTGTATCGTGATTTTTGGTATCTTGACACCACTCACTACCCCTGTTGGGTGTCCAAAAATGTTTGCTTGTGGGGCCATGCCCCCCGCCATACCTTGCGGTCCCATTCCTGGCGGTTGAACTGGTGGCACATCGCCTGCCCCGCCACGCATAGCCTCACGCGCCGCGGCTTCTTCGGCGCCTAAATCGTTTAGCGTCATTTTCATGCCAAACGGGCCATGATTTTTTAATGTGTCCCGGAAGACACTGGCATACTCCGAGCTCTTATTCGAGCCAGGAGACGTACTAGGAGCTGATCCCGTGGACCTAGCCTCCTCGACAGCTTCGAGCCGTCTATCCATCTTCTTCAGGTACTCCAAAATGAGATCCATTTCGGGAAGTGACTTTTCACTCTTTTCCTCGTCCATATTCCACGAGAACTGACTTAAAACGAGATTAGAAACTTGTTTCGTTACGAAAAAACGTCAACCACTTTGTCCACAGTGTCCAAAACCACTATAATCGAAAAATGCTCCACTTATTCACGATAACTTGCGAAAGTGCGAGAAAATTCAAATTTGCGAAAATTAATCAAAAAACACTCGGTTAAAGCCCCTGGAAACTTGGGCTCATAACCTGTAGGAAAATTAACTTAGCGCCCTTGTCGTCCTTACAGACGCGGATGT
>MIQA02023572.1:0-16534 GCA_001887855.2 Sclerospora graminicola
AGTCGAGACGGTGTCGGACTGGGTGTCCACCACGTGGAAGGCTGTGCCTGAGGAAGCAGTGCTGCGTTCAATCTACGCGAATGGCTTCGACGACGACCATCGCGAGTGGCATATCGCGAAGCACAACGTCTACGGCTCCCAGTTTCTTCGTAAGTGGACGGAGCGCGACGGCTTCGGCGCAGAGAAGCACACCTTGGATGAAGGACGACATTAGTCTAGCGATAGATGAGCTTGTGAGTGATGCCTAAAAATACACTCGGGTGTGGCTTGGGGCAAAGGGTATTTTCGCACGATTATATAGGTAACCGCTCACAGAACCCCAAACCGTGGATACTCCATCACAGAGCGGAAGCTCCTGCCGGCGGACTGCAGTTCCGACCGACAGTGATGGCTCCCAGCAGTCAGTGTGACTTGCTTGTTTCCTTGGTCACCACTTCGATACCCAAGAATAGAGGCACCCCTGAATTGTTCTCCCTATAAATAAAAGCTCGCCCGAATAATGCCCCCTCGTCCGTTCCGAGGGGACTCAAAAACAATAGTAGACGCGCTTCTATTCAGGTAAATACGTTAGTAGTACTAAATAGGAATGAAGGAGTGACTGTCACTATTATGCCATTCTATAGTTTATTATGTATGACAGAAGGGAGTGTAAACCCCGTTACGGTCGGTGCCTGAATGGCCTCGGAGACTCAAAGTGAGGTGGAAGTAGGTGCCCTGCACTCCACTTTATAACTGTAGCGCCCTGTGCTCCACCTGTGAGATTGCCAGCTGGTACCTCACCTTGCACGCCCTGTTTATATTAGCTAAACATGAATATATATGTATATACAAATTCCTAGATAAAGTTGAAGTTGAATTTGCTTCAGCTTCGTAACCGCCCTGCGATAGACGCCCTGTGTCTGGATGCCCTGCAACTCCATATCAATCTATGTAACCGACCACCTTGCGTCTACACCCCCTTGACGGCCATCCGTTGACGCCCTGCGTCTTGGGTGGCTTTCCTTTTTATATGTTTGTTATCTCCCTGCGACAGACACGCCCTGCGACTTGGGTGACTGTGACTCCTCTCATGTGCTTTAAACCTTCCAGCAACTTCGTCGTCATCCGGTGTCAGGATATTCAATAGATTTTTTTGTCCACGGGGGACTCGAGCCCGCAATCTACCGGTCCCGGGGTCAGGGCCTTAACCACTGCACCAACTGAGGTCGGTAACAATACGTCAAGAGAATCTTTAGAGAACCTGGCCCTATACAGGGTGGTGTAAGTCATGTCAAGCGCTGTGCTGTAAGGGCCTCATTTCATTACCTTTTTGGACCCCGACTCTATCCGCCTTTGGATTTTTGTCCACGGTGGGACCCGAACCCGCAATCTCCTGGACCCGAAGGCAGGGCCTTAACCACTGCACCAAACGAGGTCGGTACCAATACGTCAAGAGCAGACGCATTACTGAGATACTAACAAGCCTTTATTGTGTTCGCACACGCATAAATGGTAACTTTCCCACAGATCGATGTTATCAGGTCACCCCACGGAGAACAACAGCATGCATCGGGGGGACAGGAACGACACCAAGTCGTAGCCGGTTTGCTAAACCTTATATTAGCTAATATACTATCGGTACCATTTGTTTGTAATGAAGATTAACCCATGGCGTCGAGGACACTTTAAATGGCTAAATGCCCCCCATCTTCGCTGTTTCAACCCCCTTCAGACCATTTCCAACACCCCGGGTTAAACTCCGTGACTTCACAGTAGTCGAAACAATATGTATAGTCTGCTACTTGCATGCTGAAGTGTTCATGACTTTTTTCATCAATGGAGCAAACGTCGGTGCTTCATGATTCCCACCAAAAAGTGATCAAGACTAAAGAGATGCTAAGTAGCAGCGTTTCCGCTGATGCCTTGTTACTACATGATTAAAATCATTACCTGCAAACATACGAACGACCAGTAGAATTTAACATTACCAACTCCAAGTCCAAATACGTATTATCGAAACGAGCGGTGTCCCGACATCGCCCAAAGCGTTGAGTCCCCTCTCGCCTCCAACCCAAAAAATGTAGCGTTGGATCATTTCGTGACATCAGCTTCCATGAAACCAAAGGAAGTGCTATCTCCTTCGTAATATATGCGGGACGCCTAGACCAAGCTTAAAATACTAATCTTTTTGCGTATGCCGATGCCTTCTGCCATCGCGTTACAGGTCGGTATTATATATTTACTAATAAGGACGTTGTGGTGTTATGGGATTTATTTTTTTCTATCCTTTTGTATGATACATAGCTAAAATATATTGTGTTATATATTTTTTAATAACATGATTTCCGATTAAAAATATTTTATAGCCGTCAACCCGAAGTGTACTAGAGAAAAAGCTCGACAGTGTCCAGAGCAGGGCTGGTAAAAACCTAGAAATTTTTGGAGCCGAAAAGTAGGTTTGAATAAAACCTAAATAAAACCTAGATAAAACCTAGATTACGCAGTTTGCTCATCCCACACGTTAGGGCAAGCTTGACTCCGTCTTAAAATGAAAATATTTATCAAATTCTACGAGAATTACATATGATTATTGCTTTCTGTGCTGTTATCCATATTTGGCGTTCAGGAGTCAGCAAGAAAGTGGCGATAAGATCTCTGCAATTGAGTCTTGAAAATTTATGAGGTTGAAATTCTGATATCTGATGATTCAACGACTAAAACCTATTTTTGCCGGCCAATTAATTTTAGGTTTTATTCCAAACCTGATTAAAACCTAATGCATTTAACCTATGCTTGCCAGCCCTAGTCCAGAGTAATGCTGAGATTTTACGTGTGATTGACGCCATCCAATTGATATAAATGTGGCTTAAAGAAACGGAATGTAAGGGGTCGAAAATTAGGCCCGCCAAATTTCTTGCACGCACCAAATGCAGTAAACCGATGCCACATGATCTTGTTCAGCACTCATCATGACACGAATTGGGGAATCCCGTCATAAAAGAGCAGAAAAGCAAGCAAGCAATCAATCGCTTAGAAGAGTGAAAGACGTCTATGAACTTGTAACTGTGGTGGAGCCGATTTCCAAATCCATGACCGAAGTCGTGGGTGGAATCCGGATACCCACTGGCCCGGACGACCAACTATCGGAGGGGGTACTCCGTCGATCCTGATCAGCATCGGGATCAGATGAATCACCACTATGGTGACTGATCTGATCCTCCCGGTCATCTGGCCGGTCGTCATGCTCGTCAGGATCTATGTTTAACTTCATCTCACCTTGTGTACCCGTCGATCGGGGCTGATTACACTCACTTAGGTGGACTCGGTGACGAAAAGGATGATCTTGATCAGGTCGGAGGGGATGACCTTCTCGAGACGGGGGTTGTCCTCGGGTGGAAATCTTCACCGGAGAACGGGTTGGGGTCGATACTTAATCAGTATCTAGGCACTGATCAGGAAAGTTCGTCTGATCAGGCCAGCCAATGAGAGAGAGATATAACGAAACCAAGAAAACGCGACCAATCCACGATCTTCCACAGTAATCCACAAACGTTATCTCCACAAAACCTTTACCAATATTATTAACGTGTTCCAAACACGTGCGCGTTGAGGGTGAGGTTCGATCACCTAAAACAAACCCGTCGGGGGCCTTCCGGTAAGCCAAAATGCGTCTAAGCGCGTCTTAACCGGGAATCAGTTGAACAAGAGGGGACTAATCAACCCTGTGCTCCCAATGACCGCACACGTGGCGGAGCGACTCTTTGCTTTAGGGGGAAAATCTAAACCTCGTGAGGGTGTTTAACCCAAGTAAATCCCGTCGTGGGACTTCCGTCGAGCCAAAGTGCGTCTATGCGCGTCTCGTCCGGGAACAAATGAACGGGGGGAGCCTTGTTAGCCCCCCGTTCCCAAAAGTAGCGCCAAGTGGCGCAACGACTTCTTTACTTGGAGGGAAAACAGAACCTGATATTAATATTATAAACCTAAAAAATCCAGTACCAAATGTAACCTACACCAACCTATGTGGCTTACCATATTTCTACCTTGAACTTCTTGCCACCTGATTTATTCCAGCATCTTCGTAGAACGTTCTTCGTTGATCTTCAACCTGATTCGTACCCTTTTCTGACTGATCTTCGACTGATCCCGATCCGGTCCTCGACTGATCATGATCAAACTCTATGCCGATCTTCACCATCCCGATCGTGATCAGCACCGCGATCGGCCGTGATCGGCCGATCCAAGCCGGCTTGAGTGAGAGCTTCATCTGCCTTTACATCTGGGCGCAGATTTGGGGCTGATCAGCCCTGATCACGATCGGCATTGTGATCAGCTGAGTGATCAGGTGGTGATCAGGCCGATCAGCCCTTGATCACCTCGGGAACGCTCTGGGTCATCATCATCACGACTCAATTCATCTGCTAAGCCATGTTCCCGAACTTTACACCTCGTCAGAACGACCATAGAACCCCGATCTCGACTGATCAGGCCTGATCAGGCCTTGCCACGTCATTTTCGGACAAACCGTAGGTTATCATCACTCACAAACACCGATCTCAACTGATCAGGCCTGATCAGGCCTTGCCACGTCATTTTCGGACAAACCATAGGTTATCATCACTCACGAACACCGATCTCGACTGATCAGGCCTGATCAGGCCTTGCTACGTCATTTTCGGACAAACCATAGGTTATCATCACTCACGAACACCGATCTCGACTGATCAGGCTTGATCAGGCCTTGCTACGTCATCTCCGGACCAACCAAAGGTTCTTCTCACTCCCACAACTTGTCACTCCACATGCCCGACTTCATTCCACATCTGATCTTCATTACTTCGGGCATAATAGGCTGCTACATCCGCGGGAACTCCACTTCGTAATTGTGATAACGATCGTGATCGTGATCTCCATCGTTCCATCAGTGTCTAAGACTGGGCGTAATGACAGTACTTGGCTGATTTTTTTACATCGCTTTACCACAGCCGCCCCTGAGTCTGGTCGCTACCGCACAACGGTAGCGGCCTGATCTCACCTAGCACGGTTCTCCATTTCAGAAATGTTCAAACACGTTTGTCACCACTTTGGTAAAGTCTGCTGATCATTCATTATCCGCATACTTCCATATCGCTAATCTTTAACACCCATACAAATCGCGTCTTCATACATCGTTTGCCGTAAAACCATTTCCACAGTCGAGTTGCTCTCTTGGTTAATGAGCTGGCCTCTGACCATAGATGGCAACCAATAAAGTGGAAGAAACCTGCATGAAGAGGTCGGGCGTCTACAATGCTCGCCAAAGACATATTGTTTCAGGAGGGCCGGCCCATCCACTCAGGACAATACACGTGATAAATATCTCATGTTCCATCGAACATGACGATATGGTCACCGATCGAGCCAATTTCAGAGCGTAGTCTGAGAATCATCTCCAAAAGAAACGAAATCCGTCGATCGATGCAGCGATCGATTGAAGGCTTAAGTCTAGGAAGAAACCTCCATGTATGCATGTAACTCATGCGGCAGATCGACGAGTTTTCAACGAGTTTTAATCCCAGCGTATACAGCTCCAGATCAGGCCCGATCTGTTCCTATCTGTAAGAATGATCGGGAAATCTAGGCAATGTTCTACGCAAATGCGCCAGATACGTGGATTTCAAAACAGGTCGATCGGTGGGAGACCTGATCGGACCAGCCGATCGGCATTTGATTAGGCCTTGGTTCAAACTTCATCGCACATTAGCCAGTGGCATTCTTAGTAAGATAGCCCCATACTTAACGTCCTGCACCGGCAACTCCAATCGGCACCCTCAAACGCCTTTTTCATTGACTCCACCGGGGGACCGTCTAAGCACACAAAAATTGGCTGAAATCGTCGTTTTAATCGATCGATCTGCTTAACAAGCTCTTTTTGCTGTATCGAATCACCGGCTCGAACGCTAGCTCGCACGTTCTCATACTTAGAAAGCAAAGCATTCATCTCCAGAGCCTTAACATCAGCCCGGCGTTGCTCGATTTCCTGTTCATCGATACTCTCGCCACCGATACCCACGAAAAACTTTACAAGTGCGTCTTCTAGCTCCTGTGCCGTCTTTTCTTTGCCTCGCACAGGTCGCAAGCAACCAAGAAAATCGGATGTTTCAGTGTGCTGATGGCAATTTAAAATGTGCAGCGGCGGCGCAAACAGGAGGGAGTATAGCTGGCAAACTGTAGTCTTTCCACATCCAGCTTTCTCAACGAGGAGGACCGGCTCTTGATTTTGTAAATAGCGCCCAAAAAAGCGCAAAGAGTCTCCGTAGCGACTTGGTCACACTAATTGTGTCTAATCCTGCTGCATTTCCTACCTTTTCCCCATTTTTAAGCTTGATTTTTTCCTTGAGGATCCTCCCTCGATAGCATGTTCTAACATGGCTTGGATTCGCTCAAACTGGTCCATAGTACCCCATACAGTCTCGTGCTCAATTTCCCCGTTCTCATTGAGCAGATTCGACTCACGCGGTTTCCCACGGTAATACAGAGTATTCAAATCAATTTCCACATTGCAAGTCTTTTCCAGTACTCGTTGAACAATTTGCCTTTCGTCATCTCGTCGTAATTGTTCGGCTTGCAAACAATATCATTCTTGTGCTAATGCCAGCTTGGTTGCTGGTCGACGTTCGGCCCACCGAAGTAAATCACGGGTAGTAAAAAAAAAAACAGACTTGCCAGCGAAAAGGGACGATTGTTGGCGAACAAGTTGCAGCTGTCGCATGATGTCAATTAACATTCGCCAATACGACGGAGGCAGTAAACTGCGCTCTTGCAAAATCGTTTGTAGTAATTTCAAGGACAAAATATTCCAGACATGAAATTTCCATCTCCAAAAATCGATTCCAGAATTCACGAGAAAGCACTTTACGTCCACCATAGAGTCCTGGAGGGTTTTGAGTGGCGAATAACATAAACCGTGGATGATGTTTGATTGTCTCTTGTTTTTCGGGGAGAAATAGCTCACGATTGTCATCCAAGAGTCGATTAAGAGCTTCCAAAACTTCGGAAGGAGCGAGGTCTAACTCATCCAGAATGATCCACCAACCCTTGCGCACAGCCTCAACCAAAACACCTTCCTGAAATGCAAATTTGCCATTTGAATCCGAGACGTAACTTCCCAAATACTCTTGAATGTCGGTGTGCTCGCGATTATTATTGCGCACGCATTTTTGACCAACACGTGCAGCGAGATATTTAATCAATGAGATTTTCCCAGCTGATGTGGGGCCCTGCAACAAGACAGGATACTTGCCAATTAACGAGGCAGGTGACACGTGACGTAGCTTTTCTTCCACTGATTCGGTAAGAACGAATTGGCGTCGGGAAGTTACTGGATCAGGTACTGACTCGTCTCGTGGAGGCTGGAAGTCACCTTTGTGGACCCAGTACGAGCTCACCATGACATATTCAGACGTTTTCTTGGACCCTCCTGGGCACGGTGGAGAGCGAGTAAGCTCGCGTGACTTTAAGGTTTCGCGAACGTATTCTTGATAAGCCTCTCAGGATATTGGCGCGAATTGGTCTCCAGCTAGGTGCAAAAGCTGGAGAAAAAGCCTTCGTACATTGGTCGAGAGATGCCATAGCCTCGATGAATCAATATGCGCGAAATATGCAGTGCTTGGCTTAACAAACGGAGGGAATAGCGTGGTTGGTGAAGTGCGCCATCGCTTAGTCGTAGATCAGCTTGCTTCCTCGCTTCTAGATAAAACTCTACCGTTTCTGGAATTCGAACGCCCGCAATCTCTTTGTACTGATGGTGTACTACCATTTGCAAGTCCCAAGGGTTGACACACTCATCGACGTAAATCTCCGTGAAGCGATTGTGCAGCGATGGCGGTAGATCTTTCTTTCCAACGTCAGTTGACGGATTCATTGCACCAAAAAGACGGAAATTAGGGTGTGGGCGGATAATTTGGACATCGCCGCGTTCAGTGAGAGAGAAGGCGCATGTTCCGTGCTCCAGTAACGTACTTATCCGCTCTAAAGTATCCGACGAGGCAAGATTAATCTCATCAAGCAGCACCCAATGACCCTCCCGTAATGTTTTCACTTAAACTCCTTCAACAAATGAAAAGGCAAAATGTGATTCGGCTTGCTCTCTCTGTCGTTCAAATCGACCCAATTCAGCCTCAAAGTTATCCCACCAGTTTTCTAAACTGCTCGATAAGACACCAGGAACAGAAGTGTTTTGACAAGAAGCGCTTTCCAATGCATTTCGCTTCGCCTCGTCATGGCTACAGAGAAGTTTCGAAAACGCCATTTGAATGGCTTTCCGCATGCCTTTGGCGACTTTTTTCCAGTCCTTATGCTCCAGCGCAATCCGAACCACATTCAGAAACGTTGGGTTGCTCTTTTGAGAAAACGTAGCAGTAAACAAATCTACAAATGTCATGTACAATGGACGGGCGATCACTCTGAATATTCAAGTTCTGCACGACTAGACACTGCCCAAGTACTGCTGCTAAGTGCCGAATAATCGTAGTTTTACCGCACCCAGTCTCCCCGATCAGGTGTGCAGGTTCACAAGTTGCAACAATGACTGCCGTCTTTTCCAATAGACGAAACACGTGACCAGTCATTACCACCGAGCACGAACCTAGGTTGGCACCTTGCTCGCTTGCTGTGACAACGTCGGCAAGTATACACGACCAATTTGAACTTTGTGAGCGTTTAGTGTGACGTGAGGCTTGTGCTGCTCAAGGTAATACTCAATCTTATCGGGCTGCACATTGCCAGCGCACAAGCCGAATCCAAACGCATCTTCTAATCCCGAATACCGGCACAGAAGACGTCGAGTGCCTCTACAACAATCTGTCTTCAGTATTATAATCCTGACTGATATCACCAGAACCGTCAGTAGAGTAACAGAAGCGATACATTCGCCTGCACCACTTCAGCAAGTCACGCAAACAGAATTTGCGTCCATAATTACGCCGAGTTTCTTCCCACAAGTGCACAAACTCACCAAGTTTTTCACTTGGAGTACCCGATACAGCATTGTATGTGTCCATCATCTTTGACACCATCTGTCGAGGGATCTTGGCAAAGCGTGTCAGCAGAGTGTGCTCGATTTCGGTATCGGCAAGAGGGGCGACACCAACACTTGTCTAGACCGATCCCTGGAAGCCTTTTGGCATTTGCTGTCTGCGCGTTTTCGTTCCAAAAATCTGAAAGTTGGAATGCGCTACCAGCAATTGACCACGACCAGGGAGCACCATTTCGCGTGTTTCAAACAGTGGCAAAAGTGCTGCGAGTACCTCGAACGGTGCTTGGTCAATATCTTCAATAATCACCCACCTCCCTGCTAATACTGCAGTGGTGAGCGCACCAGGTTGCCATGTAAACTCGCCTGGGACGTCAGTACACACATAAGCTCCAAGCAGCGTCTTGCTATCAATCTGATCGTCCAAACGCAGCTCAATCATGTCCTCGTTGCCCGAGAGTCGAGCAAGTTCACGTATTGTAGCCGTCTTTTGCATCCACTCGGACCTGCAACTAATATGGGGCGCTTCATGCTCAGGGCAATCGCAAGGGATCGTAAATTCCGCTTTGTCGATAGTGTTGCCACTAGCAGTTCTACAGTCACTTAAGCATCGTTTGAAACAAGTCGCCGTTGGTGCAGCGTGCTTGTTGGGACGATAACGCCATAAATATTCTTCAACGAGTCATGTAATGGCATTGGCTTTGATTCTGCACTGTCGCTTTCGTCTTGTAAGAGCTGAGTTGTTCTGATTTCAATCAAATGTTCTTGTCGTGCTGTATCCTCTGTGTGTAGCTCTAATTCAATCTGTCGTGCCACTGGATTACTGCCGCTCACTGTTGCTTCTTCATCAATATTTAAAATCGATACTTGTTATTTAAAGGAAGAACGAAGCACAATATTGTACCATCTGATAGAATGCTGGCTTCCGATTGAGGAGAGACGGTGTACGCTTTTGCTTGCAAATAAACGGGTCCCATATTGATTGTTTCTGACTCTGGATCCATGTACGAGGTAATTATTCCGGATTGGCTGGTTAACTGGTAACGGAGTTACTAATATGTTTATATGGGACCAGTGAACGAGTTGCCGGACCTGCACATTTAATCGGAAATGTAACTCGGTATTTTGGACAAATTTTGTTCTGTCTTGACAAGATATCGCAAGATGAGAACACCCTTTTTTGTCGAACATCCACCGATAAAAATGCGACGTCAGACAGTAAATCTCTGAGACGGAGCTGCTCGTTGAATTCAATGCAACCGAGATGGCAACGTTCGACTTCTTGATCGCTTGATCCAGTGAATACCACACTCGAGACGTCAATCCCAATGGGAATCCGAAGTATCCGACTGCAGTAGCATTGACATAGATATATTCATAACTGATAGTCGACATTGCCTCGCCATGTCTACTTCAAGGTTCCTATGGCCGATATAATAAGGGCAAAGTTCACCTCTGTTCTGGAACAGCTCGGTTGAAAAATGGAGGCATCTGATTGGTCAGATGATCGTCACCATCTCGGTTGGCTCAACTGACCTCGAAGAGGTCGGCTGAGTCAACAGATCCTCGGTTATAAAATTATACAGGAATTTTCACCCAAAACTCACAGACATGGATGACACTGTTTTACCCATATCACATTTTTTATGAAAGGTCAGTGTGTCTTCTTTAACTTGGTTGGCCCTTCGGTTAGGAGCCTCTAACCGAGGTGACTCAAACAGAGGTGAACTTTTCCCTAAATGCTTATTGACAGCTGTTGTAGTGACGAAAAGTGTTGGCCCAGCAGGATATATATCAATACTGGATACGTAGGTATTTCATCTACTCGTTCGACAGATCACATATCTATCCATATCACAGGTCGGGCTGTTTACCAGGTCGCCCCGGTCTGAACGCCTTATCAACTTGGTAATCGGGGCAGATTCTTTCGACAACACTTTGATCACACTGGACAGATTCCATCAGACTAGAAGAATTCCATACCGTATCGGCAAAGAATGGTGTTTCGCCCTAATCAAAGGCTGATCGGCCGTTTTTCGGCCGAGGCTGACCTGATCAGAGCGTTTCTCGGTCAATGCCGACCTGATCGCCCCTGGTCAGATCAAAGTTGATATGGTCGGCGTAGTTATTGCATAGAACGCCCCATCGTAAGTGTCAATATCAACTGCATTGGCTCAGGGACCTTGGACATAGTTGTAAGGCTACCCTTAGGTGGTTGATCATCATCCTAACCCCTTGATTTACACAAAATCTAGGTTCAGTTCTGCGGCGATCTATATACAATTGGGTTCCATGTTTTTAGGTAGATAATATCAATCAGTCCCCATTCTTTTTCCATTTTCTGCTTATGCAAGGGATCAAGGTTAACACCTCGATCCTTTCCCGGGCTATAGTTAACTTTACTATAACCCAGATCGGCCCCGATCGGGGCCATGTGGGGAGTTGTTTCATCTTTAATTTCGACCTGGCACTCCACCAGACCAGGTCGACCATCGCTTCCTTTAGGTATGAACAGCATCGGAGGCGATACGCCTTCCTCCAATACACCCGAAAAAGTTTCCTCCACTTTGATTTTCACATCTTTTTCATCATCAAAGGAATCACGGTGATATCCTGAGTCACCAAGTGATCCGGGCACGCGCACCATTGTGGTGGAGCCGATTTCCAAATCCATGACCGAAGTCTTGGGTGGAATCCGGATACCCACTGGCCCGGACGACCAACTATCGGAGGGGGTACTCCGTCGATCCTGATCAGCATCGGAATCAGATGAATCACCACTGTGGTGACTGATCTGATCCTCCCGGTCATCTGGCCGGTCTTCATGCTCGTCAGGATCTATGTTTAACTTCATCTCACCTTGTGTACCCGTCGATCGGGGCTGATTACACTCACTTAGGTGGACTCGGTGACGAAAAGGATGATCTTGATCAGGTCGGAGGGTTTGACCTTCTCGAGACGGGGGGTGTCCTCGGGTGGAAATCTTCACCGGAGAACGGGTTGGGGTCGACACTTATTCAGTATCTAGGCACTGATCAGGAAAGTTCGTCTGATCAGGCCAGCCAATGAGAGAGAGATATAACGAAACCAAGAAAACGCGATCAATCCACGATCTTCCACAGTAATCCACAAACGTTATCTCCACAAAACCTTTACCAATATTATTAACGTGTTCCAAACACGTGCGCGTTGCGGGTGAGGTTCGATCACCTAAAACAAACCCGTCGGGGGCCTTCCGGTAAGCCAAAATGCGTCTAAGCGCGTCTTAACCGGGAAATAGTTGAGCAAGAGGGGACTAATCAACCCTGTGCTCCCAATGACCGCACACGTGGCGGAGCGACTCTTTGCTTTAGGGGGAAAATCTAAACCTCGTGAGGGTGTTTAACACAAGTAAATCCCGTCGTGGGACTTCCGTCGAGCCAAAGTGCGACTATGCGCGTCTCGTCCGGGAATAAATGAACGAGGGGAGCCTTGTTAGCCCCCCGTTCCCAAAAGTAGCGCCAAGTGGCGCAACGACTTCTTTACTTGGAGGGAAAACAGAACCTGATATTAATATTATAAACCTAAAAAATCCAGTACCAAATGTAACCTACACCAACCTATGTGGCTTACCTACTTCTACCTTGAACTTCTTGCCACCTGATTTATTCCAGCATCTTCGTAGAACGTTCTTCGTTGATCTTCAACCTGATTCGTACCCTTTTCTGACTGATCTTCGACTGATCATGGTCAAACTCTATGCCGATCTTCACCATCCCGATCGTGATCAGCACCGCGATCGGCCGTGATCGGCCGATCCAAGCCGGCTTGAGTGAGAGCTTCATCTGCCTTTACATCTGGGCGCAGATTTGGGGCTGATCAGCCCTGATCACGATCAGCATAGTGATCAGCTGAGTGATCAGGTGGTGATCAGGCCGATCAGCCCTTGATCACCTCGGGAACGCTCTGGGTCATCATCATCACGACTCAATTCATCTGCTAAGCCATGTTCCCGAACTTTACACCTCGTCAGAAGGACCATAGAACCCCGATCTCGACTGATCAGGCCTGATCAGGCCTTGCCACGTCATTTTCGGACAAACCATAGGTTATCATCACTCACAAACACCGATCTCAACTGATCAGGCCTGATCAGGCCTTGCCACGTCATTTTCGGACAAACCATAGGTTATCATCACTCACGAACACCGATCTCGACTGATCAGGCCTGATCAGGCCTTGCCACGTCATTTTCGGACAAACCATAGGTTATCATCACTCACGAACACCGATCTCGACTGATCAGGCCTGATCAGGCCTTGCTACGTCATCTCCGGACCAACCAAAGGTTCTTCTCACTCCCACAACTTGTCACTCCACATGCCCGACTTCATTCCACATCTGATCTTCATTACTTCGGGCATAATAGGCTGCTACATCCGCGGGAACTCCACTTCGTAATTGTGATAACGATCGTGATCGTGATCTCCATCGTTCCATCAGTGTCTAAGACTGGGCGTAATGACAGTACTTGGCTGATTTTTTTTTACATCGCTTTACCACACTTCCAGTATCCTCGGGATTCACCGGGCAGTAGATCCAACTCCATGATCACGTCCGATCGGGAATATTCATCCACTCTGAGACTGTGAATCGGACATCGATCGATGCAGTTTGAATTAAAACATGTATTGTCGGTTATCTCTTTTCCTCAAACTTATCTCCGCTACCGACATATGCATAAATGCAGAACGTAGATCGCTCGACTCGAACCAGATTCCAACCTGGCGAGCAATCTAGTTTAACATCTTCTCGACATCTGATGAAAGCATACCAGCATGTTTAGTCGGCACATACCACTTGCGCATCAGATTAAAAAATTCTTCGATAGGGCAGGCACCGGCGTCATGAAGCTTTCCACAAGTTTTGCATACGAAAAAACAATGATCAGAAGGGTGACCCTTACGATCACATTTTCCACACGTAATTCTTTTCCAACAATCACGATCTCCATGATTGGTCGATCCACAATGCACACATTTCTTACGAGATCGGTTCTGATCAGGTTGAATACCACCAGGTTTCCGTCCATCCATGCCATTAGCCGATGATCTCGGGCGATACACTGGCTCCGTCGTAAAGATATGACGATACTGTTCCTCGTCCGAGCTCAGACTTGACTGACCACTTTCCTCTTCCGAACCTGAACTGTCTGATTCCTTTGTGATTATCCGAATTGCTCTGGCTGGTCGTGCTGCTGGTATCTTGCCCTTATCAGGGTGTGGCTTTGACCGGTATCGGTTCGATCCTACCTCGACCTTGGGCTGTCGACTTTTGGCCCGCTGCAGCGTCCTCAGAGTCAGTTCCAGTTGCTCTGAGTCCTTTATACGGAGCAGGGTTAGCTGATCAGCCAGATCACGATTATCCAGAGTGCCAATGAAATGTTCGACATGCTCGCGAGCTATATCCGGGTGTCGTGGGTCCTTGATCGGTATTTTTGCGCGTAGACCAGCAACATTCAGCCGATGTAAGTATTCGATCGGCGTCTCGTCGGATCTTTTCTTTATGTGGTAATACTGTCTAGCGACAGATACCCCCGAGTTGCAATACTGTTCTTCAAACTCTTCACACAAACGAGGCCACTTCAAACGCACTTCTCGACTCAGCTGTTTAAGCCAATTCTTGGCCGGACCTTTCATTAGATCAGCGAAGATCAGGCATCTTTCACCTTCCGGTGTCTTGTCCCTCAGAAAAGCTGACTTAGTCCGACTTAACCAAGCTCTGGCCTGATCATCATCCATATCCTTGCCGGTGAAATCCTTCAATTCCGAGATCGCAGACATTCGCACTCGGGTGATCGTTCCGGATTCACTGTCAAATGCCTGCGCGGAGGCCATATTCGCCCTACGAGGCATCTCAATGTCCAGATCATCCGGATCGAAATGCTGACTGATCTCACCTTCTGACTCCATGTCCACATCACTCCGTGGGGGTGATCGGTGAAATCGATCTTGGTGATCGGCCTGGCATATCGAACGAACAATTCCGGCTGATCGGACTGATTTCCATATCCACGTCCATGGGTTTCTTGACCGGTTTCTCAGCGGGTTGATTCATGTTCGATGCTGATCGCCGTGGTTGTCTTTGCCCAGGTGTGTACTGAGGTAATCCATATTGTTCACTCGCAAATCGGTTCATCATAGTCGCGAACATGTTTTTTAATTGCTCTGGGACCTCCGGCATGTTGGTATGACCAGTGTTGGGGGTCGGATTGGTCTGTGGCACTTCCTGAGCATCTTCAAAACTATCGTCCGATCCGACTAGACCAGGTTCAGGCTTTTTCTTCCTGTTCTGCGACTCGATCTTGGGGTCAATCTGCTTGATCCCTTTGGGGCCCAACGTCATACGTGTGATCCCAACCGAGGAGTCTGTGGAGGCCGCTCCAGATTGTGATGACGATTGATATATCGACTCAATATCCATAGGATACTCAACCAACAGTGATCGGTGCGAAGGATCCGCGATCGGCGACTGAACCACTGGGTTCGCCCCAAGTAACGAGGCAAGGTGATCATACAGAGTTGTCATAGCCTCTCTGATCGTCTCTTGATCCAGATCGAAAAGCATATTCACATCGAAGGCACCAGTAGTGAAGCCAACTTCGTCGATCTGCGCCAAGAGGTTCCTGATCAGATCAAGTTGACTGCCTGTGATCACCGGCCGTGTCGCTCGACCTTCAAGCTTCCCGATGATCTTAGGCTTAATGATCTTCATCACTCGGTTGGTAGCCAGGAACTTGTGAAACTCTCGAAGATAGAACAGTCGTTCCACATCTTGGACCGTGGTCTTCTCGGCTGGTTCGATCTTCTCTTCGTCTTCCTCGAAGATCTTCGGTTTAGGTTTCACATATTTTTTTAGGTGGATCGCAATGATCCGCCCCCATGTTTTTTTCTGTCTTTTTCCATTTTCTTCTTATGCATAGGATCAAGGTTAACACCTCGATCCTTTCCTGGGTTATAGTCAACTTTACTATAACCCAGATCGGCCCCGATCGGGGCCATGTGGGGAGTTATTTCATCTTTAATCTCGACCTGGCACTCCACCAAACCAGGTCGATCATCGCTTCCTTTAGAAATGGACAGCATCGGAGGCGATACGCCTTCCTCCAATACACCCGAAAAAGTTTCCTCCACTTTGATTTTCACATTTTTTTCATCATCAAAGGAATCACGGTGATATCCTGAGTCACCAAGTGATCCGGGCACGCGCACCATTGTGGTGGAGCCGATTTCCAAATCCATGAGCGAAGTCTTGGGCGGAATCAGGATACCCACTGGCCCGGACGACCAACTATCGGAGGGGGTACTCCGTCGATCCTGATCAGCATCAGAATCAGATGAATCACCATTATGGTGACTGATCTGATCCTCCCGGTCATCTGGCCGGTCTTCATGCGCGTCAGGATCTATGTTTATCTTCATCTCACCTTGTGTACCCGTTGATCGGGGGTTGTTACACTCACTCAGGTGGACTCGGTGACGAAAACGATGATCTTGATCAGGTCGG
>MIQA02023573.1:0-16937 GCA_001887855.2 Sclerospora graminicola
TTTGGCAAGCGTGCTATGATTGCGGCATTTGATCGACTAAAACCATTTATTGTCCATCTTTTTGACGCCCAAGGTGGATGGCATTATTTATATTATGTGTATATTTTATTATGTTTATATTTATTTTATTTTTTACTGGTTGGGTGTAGGTTCAGTCTCGTCGTGTGTCGCGTAGAGGTCGAAGAGCTGTCCTTGATCGTCAACGGTACTTTTAAGCTTTCTCAGTGTATGAATGATCAGTCTAGAGTTAGTGCTTGAACTTAGCTTATAACTATTTGCTTCATCTTTTATAGATGGAAAGCTGGATGTAAACATCTCAGTAGGGGCAAGAATGGCGAGAACAATAACGTCGAACGGGACCTGATGCTGGCCAGAGTTTCCACAGCTGGTATGTATTCTTACCGGAATCGCAAGACTAATGAGGTACTAGGATTTTAACATTACCTATGTGCAGAGGCTGGATTTCGTGCTGAAGTTGTAGTTCCAGTAAAGAAGAGCATCCGAAAGAGACTAAAAATGGAAGAGACATAAGAATGAACTAAATGGTCTTTCAATGCCGATCCGAATCCGTCAAAGCGTAAGATCCGTGAAGATGACGTTGAAGAGAAGCGATGCGTGAAAGCAAGTCATGTGCTGTACCATGATCGAGCAAAGAGTTTCGAACGAGAGTAGGAAAAAGCGTACTCGATTCCTGGCCTAAGGTTTGCGACCGAGTCGTGGGCGGGGATGAAGCGCAGGAATGAAGTCGACACGTGCATTCTGTGGATTTATTTCCTGGTCCAGTGTTTGCGATCTTTGATGGTCATGGTGGAACGTTTTCTGCGGACTTTTTGTCTCATCACTTGGTTAAGACTGTAGCGACCATGGTACGACAGTATATTGGAGACTGGAGTTACAGTGTTCTCAGGATCAGTTAATGGTGTAATCGACAACACCGCTGCATCTTTAAATGACGCGTTTGAGCGAGTAGATGCCCAGAATTTGCATAATAATCCAAGTCAAGATGGCTCGACGGCTCTGTTAGTCTCTAGCTGACTTGATGGGCGGCGACGGTGAGTTGAGCTTGTATACAGTGAATGTGGGGACTGTCGAGCTGTCATGTGTCGTGGTGGCCAAGGGGTGGCCAAGGGGTGGCGCTGATGAAGGACAAATCAAATTGTCCAGCTGAGGGCGAGCGCATTGAACGAGCAAGTGTCTTTGTGAGCAACTTTGGCGGCGTCTTTCGAGTCCATACGACAGCAGGGGGTGGATTATTAAAGAATCTTCTGGTGGAATGACACAAAGGACGCGATACTTGTGGTTTAAATATTGCTGGAGAAAGTCAAGCACGTTTTCAAACTGCCAGAAAATGAAGTGTGAGATGACGTGGGATATAGTTTAATTGAATTATAAAGCAGACGTACGTCGTGAACAATGGTAGCGTCATGATGACTATGATCATGTTCGAGCCGCGATAGACGATATGTCGCAAGCAAAATGGCCACGAGGAGCACTTCATGCTACTTCCTCCGAGGGAAAATTGTCAATGGAGGTCGACGACCTAAGCAGTACAAGCGCACGGTCCCTACGTACGCGACCCGCCAAATGACCCTGATGTAGAGGCAGCATTTAACCAAGTTGCAGACCAATTAGAGCAGTTGAATCTGCTCGATGCAGATGTTGGCGAAGTGGACAGTAGTGATGACATTGTAGATAGAGTTCTTGCAGGAGACATCACGGAGACAGTAATGTAATAAATTTTGATGACAGGCGCGGGAGCGTTAAGCAAGCATTAGAACATATAACATGAAGCAGTCACAAAAAATAGTTACTAGTATTACTTGGTGACACCTTGTAACTAAAACGTGAGCCTCATTGTCATGGTCTTCCAAATGTTTGACATCAAAATCCACGTGACATCGCTAACCACGTCAATGCCGCTGGATGAAACCATTTGTATCGGCGTCTTCACGTTAAATTGATGTCCGTGCTGCTGTTTCTAGTGTAAAACGAGCCTTTTCAACGTCTCTCGATGGACGTAATTGTCAACTTCCGTGTTGCCACACCGCTACTTACGCTTGCTGTTGTGCAAGTTTCTTCTTGTCCGGTTTCGACGATGACAGCATCTCGACAACATAGAATTGCATCTCCAACATGTGTTGCCGCCGTCGTCGTAGGCCACGAAATGCTCATACGCATCCTCGTTGATTTGTTGCTCAATGCCTTCGTACCACTTATCCTTGGCCCATTTCATGCGGACTCGCTTGCCAACAAACCAATGAGGGTTGTCATTACTATCGTAAACGTTTCGACGTTAGCTTCGGGTCGAAAATGCTACGAATGCGCGGCAACAATTTCGTGATCGAGCGCTCAACTGCTTTCATGAGACCCGGGATGTTAGACCTCTTTGGCCGCTTGGGTGGTCTTCGAATTTGGTTACCCTTGTTGGAGTTCTCAAATGATGTTATTCGTGTAATGACTTTACGTTTGTTGCGAACGTACTTGTTTTTAAAGAGCGAGTGTACTCAGGACATGATATGGTTACAATCCGGATAAAAATCAGCTTTCTGTCGGTGATGCGTATTTGATTATGCATTCACTAAAGCCTGAAGAAAGACCTATTTCCATGGGCGTCTATTCTGAAATTTTGCTCATGATTTGGGAATTGAAGTGACGAAAAGCATAGGAAGCGTTAGACGAAATCGGTAGCATCATTGACGGAAATGTACTGACAACCGCGACGATCTGGAATGACAACATGATGCCTTGTTGCTATTCGGCATTTGAAGATTAGATTTGCGTCGTCCACAGTAGCCAGCGCAATTAATAGCACTGTTTTGATTTTTGGAAGTATTTCCAGCATGGGCGGCACTGCAACTGAATCAGCAACGACAGAGCAAGTGTCCATTATTGAAGCGATCCTGAGTCTTCGAGGAGATCCACAGTGTCATCACAAAACGTCGCCATCACTGCCAACATCGCTATTCGGCATTGGATTGCATGGTTGACCTTGTGTTACCTTGAGCCGACTCAGAGACATGGTGCTTAATACCCAGGAACCAGACGTATATATTCCATAATCAATGAAGACGACGTCGACTTTGTGCGTGGTTTGTTGGCATTGCATGGAGATGGTGACCGTAAAAAACAAGGTGTGAGTGCCAGCTGCTTCAACGATATGTCTAGTCGAATGAAGTTAGCACTGGTGGAACTAATGTCCGTGCTTCAACCTAGTGGATGTGTGGATTTCATTACGCTTATGTCATATGACGTGATATCATCGATCATCTGCTCGTGACACTCACGTTGACCCGCGATGATGTGATGTTTGGCTTGAGTATCACAGTCTTGCGCTGTTGTAAATATCTGTCATCTCCACGGTGCGCTAGTAACCATTTATCCATTCAGTGACGTCGCAAGCTTTATAATACTGCTGCTGCGATGCCATGACGGCCACGAGTTTCGTCATCCCATCGGCTTTTACACTCCGGGGCCAGCAAATCGCGAAGCGAATTTAATGGACGAAATTAGGGTTTCACGTCGTGATGGACTTCAACCTCACGGGCGTAGTTGTGCAACCGCATTTTCTCTAGCGTCTACTGCTTTTGCTGTGTTTCTCATTGTCATCCAGAAACGCCGTGGTCACACGTCGACTTTCCCAAGACAAATGACTAGCAATCTGTTCCAGAGACTCTATCTCCTTTGTATAATGATTCGCAGGCTGGGTAAAGAGCGTGGGAAAGCGCTCATTTAAAAAAACGTCATGGTCGGCCGATGTGAGATCCACATGATCATACGTCATATTGGACGAAAGAGTCAACGGATGCGTGGTATCAGCTTTTACATCCATTGCAGCAGGTAAGCTGCGACGAATGAGCACCTATAAGAGCTTCAAAACCGTGACGCTCAGGTCCTGCTTCATGCTAAAATCACGACTTCGCTGTACCGTACAGTGCTATCTGCTAATTCCGCATTTTTCGACCTCTAAAATTAGCTTCTACCTGGTATTTTTAGTATGCTGTGTATTATTCATTATTACAGTGTGTTTCACAACCTAACGTTTTCGGAACTCGGGTGTCAGTACGGTAATATGAGCACAAAAAACGTTAGGCCCTGGTCCAAAACGTTTTATTCTCATTCTCAAATCTGATATGCTCCACTCCAAATAAAGGGCACTTTTGGACCACGAAACCATTTTCATTCTATGCGACAATCATGCGGTTGTCATTTTGAAAAATGTTCGGTCCCACGCAAGAGGCTGCCGCTGCTTACGCCGCCGGTCATGCCAAGGCAGGTGCTGCAGTAGGAGCGCCACACCGAGGCGTTCTCTACAATGGACTGATAAGATGTAACTACTCGGTAAGCTTCTGCCCCGACGGCAGTATGCAATCCAGCAGCAATAATGGCGAATTGGCTACCGTCGCCGAGATTGGTGGGTACAATACATACACCCGGGACGAGGATGTCAAAGTTTGGCTCAGTGAACTGGCGTTTTTTGCTTTACGCTGAGAGGGTTTATAACAAGTGTCGGCATTCACGAAGTCGTCGACCCTGCATCCTATTTCTCTGATGTTTGATGGAGGCAATAGCCATTGACTCTACTGCGTGAAACTTTCATTTCACATTTTCTCTTCATTATTACTGATGGCGAAATTTAAAAGTGCTCGATTTCGCTTCACCGCCTTCGTCAGGGTCAACAGATTGTGCCTTCAATTACTCTTCTGCTTCTAATTGGACTGGGGGTTTTGTATCTGGCTGTGTGGTCTGGCCACACTCTCCTTAAAAGCTACTAACCTACACGCAGACGGTTCCTCGAATGCTTTGCGGGGCGTCGGTAATGACGTCGTGATTCTAAATGGTCAGAAATTGCAAAGGTCTTTGCCGCTTGTTTACCCAAAAGGGGCAATAAACAAGTTCCGTGTGACTTGCCGGATTTAAGGTACCAATACAAAATTGATAAAGACAAAGGGTGCTTATGTTACCCTCAATTGTTTCCGTCTGCAGCGTTGTTTAATCATTGGAATCCGGAAGGCTCATGTACCTCAGGAAATTTTCGATAGTATCTGCCACTTTAACATTTCGAACCCGTTGTGTAAAGTTCAAGTTATTTATTTTGACATGAATTTACTGCAAGCTAATACTTTTTTCTCTGTAAGAATGAGTTTCGCTTGGCACAAATGTTTCGTGAGATGGAAGTGCCGTTAGTAGTTAACGGTGTTCCAGAGCTCACGGCGGTGGCAGAAAGATGGACGGACAACTATTTAACGGAGCAGCTGAATCCAAATGCGCTCTACAAGGTGCATGTTACGAATGACAGTCACTTTATGCATTATCTCAAGAGCAAGCAAATCGAAGGTGAAACAAACACGTACGAATCGCGCTGGATGACTTATCCTCAATTTGTGAAAACATTGCACAATGTTCAACTGCTTGAAAAAGCTGGAAAACCTCACGAGTATTACTACTTCATGCTCAAGAAGAAGGATTTCCAAGACCAGGCGGCTTTTCTTTATAAAGAGTTACGATTTCTGAACCCATTGCAAACGGAGTATGATCCACGATTCGGTGACTTTTTTATTCGTGACCCTATCGAAGTCCAAAAGCGTGGTATGCGTTGTCGGCTAGGGATGCAATGTTATATTGCCGAAGGTCATGTTGATAACGGTGTAAACCATATCTCCATGGTCCGTGGAACGAAACGTTACGTGATCGCTCCACCGAGTGTCTGCAAGTGTCAAGGATTGATAACAAAGGGTCAATCTGCGCGCCACACGTCGTACAATTGGTCCGCAATTGATGCTCTGCCGGAAGATGCGCGCAATTGCCCTGCGGCGGAAGTGGCGCTTACTGCTGGTGAAGTTTTATACCTCCCATCGTTTTGATATCATCACATCGTGTCTCTAGACGCTAGTATCCAATGCAACCTACGCTCGGGTTTCATGGGTCGGGAAGATACTAAAAACTTTTTGAAAGAATGTGGCTTGACGCCGTAGGGATTGCAATAAAATACTTCTTGTAATATATATCTCGGACAACATACAATGTCATGATCATAAAATTTGTTTTCATTTTTTAATAGCAATTACTATTGTAGTGGTATATTGTAACGATATATTATTTTACGTGATCGGGTGTCAACTTGCTGCTAACAAGGGGTTCAGCCTCTGTCCCAGCAAACACGTCCCACCATTTTGGTTTCGAAAAATCGCAAGCTTGATCAGAAATCGCAGAGCTTTCGAGTTTTTTCACAAATCCAATGTCTTCCTGCTTTGGAGTGCCAAGGTAGCTAATAATGAGCTTGAGCTGGTCTAAATAATCTTTTCCAGGAAATAATGTCTCTCGTAGCAAACATTTCTGCAAATTTACAGCCCACAGCCCATACGTCGATCGCTGTTGTGTAGTTGAGGCAATTTAACATGATCTCTGGGGCGCGATACCAGCGTGTGAGAACGTATTTGGTCAACTTCGCTTGCTTCCGTATCTCCTGCTCTATTCCTGCCACTGATCGTACACCACCGCGAGCAAGACCGATCGCATACCTTGAGGTCACAATTGGCATTCAACAAGATGTTGCTCGGTTTCATATCCCGATGGAGGACGCCTGCAGAGTGAATATGGTGCAGGGCACAAAATATCTGATACAAAAAGTACTTGACATGGCCATCTGACATTGGTTGCATCGAGTAAATGACCTGATGAAGATCCGTCTCCATGAGTTCCGTGATAATATACATATCATCACGAAACTCGCGCCCATCGCTGACCGTAAATACATCGTGATGGCTGTGAGAACAGCCGTCACGGAAAGAACTGCGGCGGCATTGTTGTCCATCTTGATTGCGCAAATATGTGTGACGGACACAAAATACAACTAGAGAAATCGTTTTTCGTTTAAGAATCGCTAGGCAGCCTTCTCACTGAGGAAAGGATTGGAGGGGTTAGGGTAAATTTTCACCAATGAGGTCAGCTTTTTTTTGAGAATGAAAATCGCTTTTTGCGTTTTTGGACCAGGGCTTACAGCACGTTTTTGTAGAACTACCGAATTATCACGAATTTTGTTAATTTCCACCAATCATAATGCATAGATTTTTCGTGAAAACCCAAAAGCTTCATTCTTTTCTCAAACAGACAAGTACTTACCGAGATTTACCAAAGTCTACCAAAATGTCATTGGTTGAATTTATCCAATATTTGCCAATCAGAATCCATAAAGAAACAGGACTTTGGATGGAAATTGGTAGACTTTTGTAACTTTGGTGGTATTTGGTAGGAATCCAAAAATAGTTTTGAATACTTCGGAAGTGTTACAAAACATCATTAGTTAGGAGCCTATAACCGAGGTGGACTTTTCCCTTAAATAAAACGATTTCTGCGATCGAGCACACCCAATATAAAGTGCTTTAAGGCACATAAATCGTTTATTGCAGTGTTCTGTAGAGCGCGACCTGTTTGGGTATTTTTTCAATTTCCGAACATAGCCTCAATAACTAAACCGCAGATTAAAGCTGGCAAAAGATTGATAGATCGTGAGAGGCAGCTTTATCAGGTACTATACCCTGTCTACGTGCTGTTAATGATCCTCAAGGAAAGCACTTCACGAATTTGTTTTCATAGCTTCTACACGAGCAAGTAGCAGCATGGAAAACAGCGAAAGTGACTGAGGTTTCTCTTCTACGATTACAGGTAAGCTGGGTCATTATGCGAGCACTGCCTGTGATAATATGTCAAAAATCATATCGTTCAGCAGATGAAGTCCTTGCGTTCAACATCAAGCCACACCAAGAACAATCGACAACTCCTAAACTGAATTTTGGGTGAGTTTTTGTCTTCTACTGTATTACCGCTCGCCTTCAGAATATCCGGGAAGACTACAGAGAATTGTAAAGCCTCATAAAACAAAACTGGCAGAGCGTACGGGTCGTGATCGTTCTCTCTTATTCTATTTTGAGTTGTCGTCCACATCAATCGTCTTCGATTGTCTTCACTATAAAGTCGATGTGCAACGCACAATTAGATCAATCAATGAATAGTATGTTAATCCGTATATTCTTCAGCCACCCTCGCAGTTTGTACACATCAAACTTTGAGGTAGCTTCCCACCAACCTCGTGTAGACGCTCCCACAGTCTAGGAAACTGCGTGGGCCATTATAAAAGAGCAAAGAGGAAAGCCACTCTGGATATTGTTTACTACAGAGATTGGTTAATTATGAGCGTGCATTGGTATTCGATACGACTCAACACCATGAACTTTGAAAATTATTCTACGCTGTAGCAAACAGACGCACTCATTTATGGAGCATCAGGTATTTTACCAACGGCAAGCTACCTGATTGCACCGAAAATCACAATTTTAAAATTGTGATTTCGGTCCAAACACCACACCGGACAAATTACAATATTTGCAAAAACACAATTTTTGCAAATATTCTATTCTTAAACAATTCTGCAACAACCTTTGAGCTGATTGGGCAGCATCACTGCAACCAAAGCATCGCAAGTACGTCGATATGAAGGCGCGGCCCGCCATTGCCGCCCGCGCCTCGTGGGATGATGCCAAAGACGCCTTCCTCACCGAAGAATAATAGCTTGCGAGAGCTGGCAAATGTGCTGAATCGGTGTTCAGAAAGGGATATCGTCCTCCAAAAGTAGGTATAAGAAGCCATACGTAATCAATCAGTGTATAACCCCCTGTGTACGCCACATGACGTCTGCATTGACGACAATGCCCTTATGATCAAAATAGTCACATGGCGTCTGCATTAACGACAACGCCCTTCGACCATCGCGTCGTTTGTTCTTTGGATGGTTAATTTTGGCTGTTTTGGTATTGTATTCCAGATGTGGTGTTTGGATCCACCTTTTGAAATTTGTCCTCTAAACACAATTGATAACTATTGCAGTTTTGGGTCGTCTGGATCCAAACACACAAATTAAAATTAGAAAATTGTAAGGATTTCTGTGGTGCTATACCGCAATTTAGTAGCAGGAATCAAACCGACGACCGAACAGACGTTCTGTAAGTTTGCCGATGCTAATCAGATCAAGTTAAAAATAATCATGACTTATGTTAGTGCACGGGTGTTACGAACATGGCCCTAGCTTTTTTGGAGTCGTAAAGTAGTTTTGAAAAAATCCTAATAAAAACCTAGATTGCGCAGTTGGCACAGCCCACACGTTAGGCAAGATTGACTCCACCTTAAAATGAGCCACTTTTACGAGAATACTACCTGATTTATTGTTTTCTATGTTATTGGTCATATTTGGCGTTCGGGAATCAACACGAAAGTGGCGATAAGATCTCTGCCATTGAGTCTTGAAAATTTATGAGGATGAAATTCTAAAATCTGATGACTCAACGATTAAAGCCTACTTCTGTCAGCACATTGAATTTTAGGTTTTATTCCAAACCTGATTAAAGCCCAATCTATTTAAACGTATGTATTCCAGGCCTGCCGATTTAACCAATCCTCCCGTTAGCTTTGTACCATCTAAAGGGGCAAGAAGTAAGACAGAGTACAAGTGACAGGCTCAACTTAATCTAGGATTGAGCAAAGTGACCCGCAGCGGTGTCGTCAAAACATGGCCGGACCCGGGAGAGAAAGCGAAGCCGCCAAACCCGATTTAAACGGGGGTGGCAAATAGAGAACGCACGCAAAGTATGGAATGCGACAGTTTACAGACAATCCTCTCAAATTGATAGGTTGTGAAAATTTCATACCCCTTCTAAACAAATTGTACGTGGACAATATACATATGATTACTGATAACGATTTGTCGCACACAACACAAGGCTACAAAATCCACCACACAGAGACTGCCTGCTGCGTACGCTCGGCTCATCAACGAGCTAAAGCACCCCACGCAAGTTGCACCACATCTTCCGGCATCGAATCACCTAGAATAGGCACGTCCTCTTCTGTCGGTGACCACTCGTCTTGATCTTGTATTTTTTAAATCATAGTCAATATATGTCTCACTGCATCGTTTGTAGTAGTTTCTCTACTGCTACTTCGAATCGTCATATCATTTGTACGGAGATGCAAATTTACTGGCAGCAATATTTATCGTCGCCGTTGTCTAAGTTCTGAGTTTCATGCGATATCCGATTGATTTTACGCACAGCGCCTGATAGTAACATTTTCTCTGGTTCCAGTATGTCCACTATAGCTGCAAAAATTGATGTCTGCATACATTTCTATACCTTCATAATAATATAGTTCAATGATTGATTTTGGACCTAACAATTTGAGAGGATTGTCTGTAGAGGGTAACAGCTCCAATTTCCATAGTAGACGAAACTGTGGTAAAGTGGATTTAAAATGAAAATATGAGTGGTCTAATTCGTCACGATGATTGGATGAAATACGACACCAGCTACTATGGATTGGTAAAAAGTGGTTGAGATGTCCGGTGGAAAGAGTGGAACGATCGAGGTGACAGTTCCTATGGATGACATTATTTTTGTTCACCCATATTGAAATTGTTCAAAAGTATCCTTTTCCATGTTGCAGTAGGAACTTAAGCTTAAGTCAAGTCGTAGTCGATAATTTTGCGATAATCTTGAATAAACTTGCACTTGTTTGTTGAATCTTATACCTTACTTTGTCAAGGTATAACAGTCGACGTAGCTACCAAGTCAGACGTTGTCGCGTAGGTTGAACACAGGGACTTAGTTAATAAAAAGTGTATTAAGAAGTGATTAAGTATCTACCTAATCAATATGCATGCGAAGTGTCGAGACTCACGAGACAAAGTGCAAGCAGTTTTAAAACCTACACTATAATTACCTCGAAATAAAGTCGGTTATGGTCCGAATACATTTCACCCAACTTTACTCCAAATAAAGTAAAGTACCGTGAATCTTCCAAAAAGTGCTCCAAAGGTAGTACCGTAATAGTCGTCATTATGTAACTAACATAATAATTAACAAAACCGATATACCGTAAAACTTCACTTTTTAACACTCCTTCTTGAAATGAAATCGGCCATTACTTCAAACCAATTTCGGAGCGTAACTCGTTGAGTCTTGGATATGGTAGTGCTTTAGTAAGCAAATCTGCCAGCATATCTTGCGTAGGAACATAGTTAGCTTCGATTTCGCCATCCTTTAATTTCGAAACAATATACTTTAATCGTATATCAACATGTTTCATTTTTGAGCTTCCTTCCATGCTGCTTATCATCTTGATTGCAGCTTGGTTATCCATAAGTAACACCATAGGACGCTCGACTTTTAATCCAACTTCTTGAATTAATTCACGAAAACCCAACATTTCCACTTCAATTTTTGAAGCCGCGTAAAATTCCGCTTCCATTGTAGACAGCGAAACACCACCTTGTTTCTTGCAAATCCAGTTCAAAACCATGCCGTCCATTAGCACGACACCCCCGGTAGTTGATTTTCGGTCATCTTTTGATCCTGCGTAATCAGAGTCGCTGTAGGCCTTGATGGTTGTAGTTGTGTTGGCATAATTCGAGGTCCCCATATGTAATTTCATATGTTATGATCCTTTCAGGTATCCCGCGATTCGTTTAGCCAAATTCCAATCCACTTGCTTGGGTGCGTGAGTTCTCTTAGTTGCCTTATGTACCGCAAACGATATGTCGGGTCTTGTGCACCGAAAGATCCATAGTAAGCTTCCAACTAGCGATTGGAAAGATTTAATCAAAAATTTTCCGTCTTTTGGCAAGACTTCGCTTTCTCCAAGATTCAAATCTTCATATTCTTGATTTATGGGCACCTTTACAGGATTAGCGTCCTTCAACTCAAAGTCCTCGAGTATCCCGTCAATCATCACTTCTTGATCCAGCGTGTATTCCGTGCTTTTGTCGAAAGAGACTCGCATGTCCAAAAACTTAGAGACTTTGCCGAGATTTTTTATATCCAAGACCTTCATATCTTTAAAAAAATCGTCGACCAAGCTTTCTTTGGTTCCGGTTACCAGTGGATCATCGACATAAACTCCCACAATCACCGTATCATCGTCCGTTGATCGTACGTAAAGACACATATCCGTCATGCACTGCGAAAATTTCAATTCAACCAATTTTGCGTGTAGTAAACGATTCCAAAGTCTCCCCGCTTGCTTGAGTCCATACAACGTCTTTTCGAGCTTCAACACTTGTCCTGAAGGGTTCGATTGCTTTGAAATGCCGTCTTTTAGCTCCATACCTTTCGGAATATGCAGGTATATGTCGTGTTCGTCCTCGTAAGCCTTCACATATGCGTTAGGTATGTCCCCATGTTTTGCGGGGACTTTCCACTTGCATGCCAAGCTAGAATTAATTTCACTGTTCCCATTTCAATGACAGCCGCGATAGTCAAAGTGTAGTCAATGACGAAACGCTGCTCGTTTCCACACGCCACTAATCTTGCCTTGTAACGTTCAATATTGCCATTTTGGTCAGTCTTAGTCTTGAAATCCCACTTTGTGTGCAGTGGGGTGCAGTCCTTTGGCTTCTCGATGATTTACCACACCTTGTTATTGTCGAGAGCCGTGATTTCTTCTTTCATCGCCGCAATCCACTTCACTTTGTTCGCACGCTCATTAATGAGCGTAATCTTGGGATCCACTTCGCCGACGAAATTCACCATCCCAAATCAAAAACTAAACCTTCATCGTCTCGTTCATCGTTTCTTTGATTCCGGAATAGTTCTTTCATGTAGCTCTGGTTCCATGGCGTTCGCGTCCAGGCTTTTTCTTTTGATTTTCTTCGTTTATTGTGTGTAGTCTGGTTGCGATCTTGGCTCCTTCTAACTTGTCTTCCTTAACTCGACTGAATCTGCCTGTTCTGTTCTTCATCCAGTGTCTCATTTCGTAATGTGCTGAGTGACAACACCTCTTTTCTGCTTCAAATATACCTTGAAACCTTTAGTCTCTTCGCTTTTTCCAACAATAAGGCCGATCTGGGCTCTATGTGCGAGCGAGTTCTTCCCCGGATTTCTGTAGACCGTGCATGGAGATACGAATGCCACTATGCTTCCGAGCTTCGGCTTTTGTCCGCTCAGAAATTCGATAGGCGACATGTGTCTTGCATTCGCGCTTGTGGGGCTTCGATTTATAATATAGGCCGCGTATTGTACGGCATCTCCCCAAAATGCCAGGCTTAATCCACACGAAAATATCATGCACCGAGCCATGTTCATAATGGTTTGATGCATGCGCTCTGCCTTACCATTACTTGATTGATTTCCTGCTTCGCTAATTTGTCGCGACACTCCTGTACTTTTACAGAAACCGTCAAGGTTTTGGTATTCGGCACCTCCATCGGTCCGTAGGATATGCACCTTGCAATCGAACTGCCTTTCGAAAAACGCCAGGAAGTGTTCAAACTTCTTCGCAGCAATGTCCTTGCTCTTCGCGAGAAATACTCGAACATAATTTGACTTGAAATCCACAAAGTTTATCATGTACCTGTTTCCGAATCTATCTCTCGGAGTTATTAGCCCCTTGAGGTCGGAGCAAATCACACCCCCGCTTCGATCGGTTGGTGCGTTATCACCGCTGTCTTTCTTGGACCTTGGGTTCTTCGTTTGTTTTCCTTGTGCGCAAGTCAAACAGTTGAGTCTTTTGGTATCTGTTAACATAATCCCACTTTTGGGGTCTTTTGCTAGCTTTTCCACGGCGTCGTAGTTTAGGTGACCCAACCGTGCATTGAAATGCATAAGGGAACCTTTTTGCACGCAGGTGTCGCTCTCTGTTTCCTTGTCGCTTTCTTGTAAGATCACCATAATTGAATCCCGATCGGAATTTATTGGGACGTCAACTATAACTTCAACTGACAAGCACCTTGTTCTCCTTTTTTATGTCAAAATATGACGCTTGCTATTACGGTGCCTCATTACACGCCGACCACTGACGTATACCATTTCGCATCCCTTTTCTTCCAAAAGTCCATTCGACAAGATGTTTCTTGAAATGTTCTCCACATAATACACGTCCATGATTTTTATAGTGTGTACGGATTCGTTTGACGTAACTTGTACTTGCACCCAACATTTCTTCCATACCTTTAAGGTTTGTCCATCTGCTTGAAAGCATGTGCCGTTGACTCCTTCTGCATCCCGCAGATAGGTCTCGTTATTTACTAGGTGCATACTTGCACCACTGTCAAGTATCCAGCTATTGCTGTTCGACACCATTGAGCTTTTAGTGATTGCCAGCGTAAAGTCGATTTTGTTGCTGGGTTCAGACACTTTTCCTTGCTTTCTCGATGCCTTCTTGCATTTTGAAGATGCGTGTCCTGGTCTCCCACAATTTGAACACTTCATTTCCTTGGGCTTGTCCTCCACGTAGTTGATCGTATCGTTTCCAAACCTTGTAGACCCTCTGGCATCATTTTCGATGGCTGCCGCAAATTGGCAAAGTTGTTCCGCTTGCCTGAGGAAATCCGTTCTCGTGTGATCGAATTTCGACATCAATATGGTCTTGAGCTCACTAGAAGCGTAGCGAACAATATTTTCCAGGACGAGAGGCTCACTTCCTCCGACTGCCTCGGATACGGCAACCATATATAGGTAGTGCTCGTTCCAGCTGCGTTTTGGATTTTTCTTGCTCGTAAATAGCTTCATTGACTGAGCAGGCGTTATAGTTGTATTGAACGCACTCAGCATCTTGTTCATGATGTGAGCGAGCGTTGGTGACTCGTTCCACCATGTGTCAACTTGTCGCTGATAATATCTTTCGGCTGTACCGCTTAGGTAGTGTCCAAGGAGGTCGACCTTGATGTCCTCACTCCATAGGTATCCGCACGCCGATTCGGCGATCGAAATTTGTCGAATGAATCTTGTTCCCCATTGTTTGAAACCGGCACCAAGCCCGCGGTAGACCTCCTTTCCGTCAAAAAATCGAATTGAAAGTTTGCAGTCTTTTGCTGTGGGTGTCCTGTACATCTGTTGGGGTGGTTGTCGGAAAGCTGCTTGAGGCGGTATCGGAACGCCTTGCTGCATTGGTGCACCTTGTGGCACTTGACCTCCATGTTTTCCATACACCGGTTGTGGTGGAAAATCTGCCGGCGGTGGAGTAGGTCCAACATTTTTCACATCTGGTTCCTTCCAATGTTCAGTGGGGTATGGTTTTTTCTCGGGCGTACTGTCGAAGGATGCCATACGCATCCGAGTACCAAGCCTCATTGAGCTATTGAAACCATATTCGTCCCCGTTGATTCTTGAGTTCTCCAATTTTTCCATTCGTTCGGCCAGTCCTCGAACCAGCTTTAGTATCTCTGCTCCTTCAGCACCCAAACCTGCGTCCTTTTTCTCCTCACGACTATCACTGTCGAAGACATTGTGACCTTTTGAGCTCATAACCTGTTCAAAAGTATCCTTTTCCATGTTGCAGTTGGAACTTAAGCTTAACTCAAGTCGTAGTCGATATTTTTGCGATAATCTTGAATAAACTTGCACTAGTTTGTTGAATCTTATACCTTACTTTGTCAAGGTATAACAGTCGACGTAGCTACCAAGTCAGACGTTGTCGCGTAGGTTGAACACAGGGACTTAGTTAATAAAATGTGTATTAAGAAGTGATTAAGTTGCTACCTAATCAATATGCATGCGTAGTGTCGAGACTCACGAGACAAAGTGCAAGTAGTTTTGAAACCTACACTATACTTAATAAAGTCGGTTATGGTCCGAATACATTTCACTCAACTTTACTCCAAATATAGCGAAGTACCGTAAATCTCCCAAAAAAGCGCTCCAGTAGTAGTACCGTAATGGTCGTCATTATGTAGCTAACATTATAATAAAAAACTGATGTTACCGTAATACTTCACTTTTTAACAAACCTACTCTCCCACCACCCTCCCTCGGTACGTGAGCGGCGTTACTCCTCCCACCGTAATTAGTCTGTGCCAGACTAATTTCGAACCTGAGTTTTGAGCTGTCCTACCTTAAATAGTATGTGCCAGACTATTAATGAACACAGACTAATGAAGGGATGTTCGGAAATAGTTTGTGCAGACTAATTTATAAGTTTTGGTAATTAGTCTGGGTTTAAACTAAGGTCACACAACACCTGTACCAATAACGTGAAGTACAGCGTACCGTAAAACCGTTGTGTCACACATGACTCCCTACATAGTCAATACACAAGAATACGCCATAGCTAACAGTAATATGGAACTAAAGATACTGAAAAAAGTATCCGGTAAAGCAAGCAATCTAGCTAACCGAGGGCCACTAACATGCATAAGCAGTCTGGGCTTTTCCATCTTGAGAATAAAACTTTGAAGTCGGATGAACTAGTTTGTATTCTACCTATAGTTTAAAAAACTGCGTCCGGGCGATCTAAAATCTCAGAAAAAAGCGAACACGGACCTTTGTAAAAAAGATTAATGATATGCTACCAAGTAATAATAACTTCTGTAAACGCCTAGTCAGTTTTTGACCAGGATAGTCACAGCTCACCTGGTTTTTTATTGAAGAGAAGAAGGTGGAGCCTCTTAAGTTCCGTCACTACATGAAAAACTTTTGGGAGCTCATTAGCACGCGTGCAATGTACCAAGTCATTGCGTACGTTTTTTTGCTAATGTCTTTGCATTAACCACATACACGGTCAGTTCTCCCATTGCTTCCTACATGGTTGGTGTTACGCTGAACAACAGTACGTTAAGTAACACCCTTAGCAACGCTTTGTTTATAGCGGGGATCATGATTACGTCCAAGTGGTGTCTAAATTGGAATTGGCGATTTAAGATTATCATTACTGCCGTTGCAGTTATTCTGGTTGATTGCGCCGTTGCAATAATTGTCGTCTTGGATGTATACCGTAATCAATGGTTTTGGCTTGGCCCTCCTATCGTCGTACAACTTCCGTTTGGGATTAGTACCATCGTTTCCACTTATGTAGTTCTGGAATTGGCTGGCAATGGCAACGAAGCTGCGGTTTACGGGTTAATTACGACCGTGAGTAACGTGGCTCAACCGTTTGCTTCTTCATTGACATTGCTCATG
>MIQA02023575.1:0-34005 GCA_001887855.2 Sclerospora graminicola
TACTGACGGGTACACAAGGTGAGCTTTCAACATGCAACATCCGAGTAGTCACGATCAAGCGGATGGGAGCGACCGATCCAGCCGGCCGGATGCCGGATCGGATCATGACTCGTATGGACGGAGTACCCCCTCCGACAGTCAGTCGTCTGGTCCCCCCGTGGGTGTTCGCATCTCAGGAAGAATTTCTGAGAGCGACTACACCACAATATCTTAGAAGGGATCCGGTAGCCACCATGGGCGTCTGGTCCTCTTCCAATTCTTCCTCTTCGCTGACCAAATCGGCGGTTGCCTGAAAGCCCAGGTTTTGCCTCTTGATATAGCGTCTCGAGCCAATAGTGACATAGCCCGGCCGGCGGGGCACCTTGTCCTCGGCCAGCCACATTCCAATGATCACGTCTTCATGCAATGTGAAGGGCCTATCCGAGATGTTGGTCACGCTTATAGAGTTGAGATGACCATTCCCTTTGACAAACGAGGGTACCCAGCACTCGCCCCTTGTCAGTCATAACTTACGCCGCCTGTCGTGTGGTCGTATCATTACTTCCACCGTTTTTCCCACTGGCACCGCTACAAACTGACCTACTTTGAGGAACTGGACGTGGGCACCATATAAGGGCCGCCGGCCGGCCAGCTGGATCTGTACCTCATCCGGCAACGTCAATGTTCCATGCTATAAATCCAATCGTATGCCGGCTGGGCTATAAAGTCCATACCCAGAATTGCATCCTGCCCAGCCAGCTTGCCTACCCAGGCGGTAAAGTAATACACCAAAGACCCAGCCAACGTAATCTTAACTCTTGTCCTTCCTTGGGTCATGTATGAACTTTCTCCAATGCCGATACATTCCTGCCGCTTCATCTCGTCTATCTCACACCCCACCTTACGAGCAAAGGTGGTGTCCACGATAGACACTTCCGCGCCAGAGTCGAACAGCATGGTAGCCTTCTGGTTATTGATTTTGCCATCCGCCTTGGCCTGCTTGAACCATTTATCCGGCGAATGATATTTCCAATAACCTCGTGACTCGCCGGGTAACAGATTCAATTCCAGACGCACTTCGGACCGAGAATATTCGTCCGTCCGTATACTGCTCACCAGGAAGGGGTCAGTCGTGCTGCCCGGGGACCGGATGACGTAATTGTCAAACTTACATGTATTGTCTACGCTTTGCTTTGCTTCTTGATAATCCTCCTTATCGACATATGCATAGATACTAACACTAGACCGCTCGGCTCGAACCAGATTCCAACCTGGCGAGCGATCTAGTTTAACATCTTTCCACCCCGGGCGACAACATTCCAGCATGCTTGGTCGGGATGTACCACTTCTTCATCTGGTTGTAGAATTCTTCAATGGGGGCACAGTCCCGCCTCGTGCACCTCCCCGCAAGTCTTACAAGTAAACAAGCAATGTTCCGCCGGATGTCCTTTCCTTTCGCGCTTCTTGCAGGTCAGCCGCTTCCAACAGCTCCGGTCGTCATGCTTGATGGACCACAGTGGGTACATTTGCGTCTGGGGTGATCCTGGTCCGTTCGAGCCGGAAAACCCTTCGGCTGGCTGGACCCGGCTGGCAGCCTGGATGGCTGACTGGCTTCTGCCGAGAAAAGGTACCGATACTGCTCCTCATCAGACTCGCCCCCGGATCGCTGATACTCCTCTTCCGAGCTGGTCGCGTCTGACTCTCGGGCAACCATGCGAACGGCTCGGGCCGTCCTGGTAGTTAGCGGCCAACCTCCTTGATCCGCGTTAAATCGGGACTTGAAAAGGCCGGTTCCAACTGCCGCCTTGGGGCCTCGCTTCTTCGCTCTTAGGTAGGTGCGCAACGTCAATTCCAGCTCCGTGGTGCTCTTCAATCGCAGTAACGCCAGCTGGTCTGCCAGCTCCCGATCGCCCAACGTGCTGACAAAATGCTCCACATGTTCACGAGCGGCTTCCGACCGGCTGGCATCTTCCTTAACCGGGATATCCACCCTTATGCCAGCGACATTCAAACGATAGAGATACTCCAGGGGGGTCTCATCCGCCCGCTTCTTGGTGTGGAAATATTGACGCGCCGCCGATGTTCCAGATCCACAGTATTGTTCCTCGAACGCACCGGCCAATCCCCTCCAGTTTCCTTGGATTTCCCGGCTGAGCTGTTGGATCCAGTTTTTCGCTGGACCTTTCATCAAATCCCCAAAGATCAGGCATTTCTCATAGTCCGACGTCCGGTCTCTGAGAAATGCCGACTTCGTCTTGCTCAGCCATCCTCGCAGAGACTGGATTAGCTACCCAGTCTTTCACACTTGACAACGCTCCGAACTTAAGTTCAGAGGTAATGGCCCTTCCAGCCTTGAGCTGGAAGAAGTTCGTAGAGAACTTGCGCAATGATCAGATCGACCAGATCTGCGTCATTGTCGCAACAGATGAGGTTGTGGATATTCGTGAACGAATATCCACTTTACAATTAGAAGGTATTGGGAACGAACCCGTTCCCAATGAAAAGACCAAAGTTCAGCGCTTTGAAGCGCAGAGCTGGGAGTCGCTTATAGCGACTTCTCCGTACTACGAGGTACTTTGGGAATGCGCTGACCTATTCCCAGAAGAAGTATCTTGTGAGCTTCCTAAAGATAAAGGAACTAGGCAGGCGAAGTACTGTGTCACGCGGCAAAGGCCACTGCCGCGTGACCAAGTGAAAGCGATCGACAATTTCTTCGAAACTCGTCGTTAGGCGGGACATGTGCGGGAGTCTACCTCACCGCACTCCAGTCCCACCTTTTGCGTAAAGAAATCTTCTTGTGGGTTGAGAATTGTTCATGCTTTTAATAAGCTGAACGCAGCCACGGTACCGGAGCAGACGCCGACACCGCGGAAAGATGTCATCATTGATGGCATGACCGGGAGTACCGTTTTCAGAGCTCTAGATTCGAGGGATGGTTTCTACCAAATCCTCAGGCGTGAGAAGGATATTCCTCTCATGGATGTAAGCACCCCAAGCGGTATGCTTTGGGAGTGGCTTGTGATGCCGCAGGGGCTTCGAAATACCCCTGCCACCTTCAATAGATGCGTCACGCATCTATTGCGCCCGGTGCGAAATTTTGCACCGAGTTATTTTGACGACGTGTTCATCTATAGTAAGGCTGAACATGGTAAACTGATGTAGATGTTCACAAAGAACATCTACGTCAGGTGTTAGAGCTTATGCTTACGCATAAGCTCTATGTGAATTTAAGGAAGTGCACCTTTTGTGCACCTGGGATACCCATTCTTGGCTGCTTTGTAGGCAAGAACGGAGTGCGCCCTGATCCGGAAACGATCAGGGTGATCGTTGAATGTCCTACGCCAAACTACGTCAAGGAACTTCGAAAGTTCCTTGGGTTGGCGACATACTTGCACAAATATTCGTGCAATTATTCCGGTTTAATTCGACCTCATTCTCATTTACTTAAGAATGGCACTGGGATACCCAGTGCCAAGATGCATTTGATGCAGTCAAGCGTAGCTTGACTTATGCTCCCGTCTTGGCAATCGCCGATAACGAGCGACCGTTTCACGTCGTTTGCGACGCGAGAGATTTTGCCATCGGCTGTGCCTTGATGCAGCGCGATCACGATGATCGTGATCGCGTGATATTCTATCAATTGCGTCAGTTGCCCAGCCGAGCGCAACTATCCAGTGCATGACAAAGAACTCCTTGCCATGAAGTATGCACTGGCAAAGTTTCGGATCTATCTCTTAGGAGATAGACCGTTTGTGGTTTACACGGACCATGCGTCGTTACGCACGGCCGTGAATTCACCACACATCGCTCAAAAAATGGCACGTTGGCTGTCATTCTTTGCCGAATACAACTTCACGGGGTGAGTATAAACAGGGAAAGTTGAACGTGATAGCGGATGCGCAATCACGACGCCCCGATTACGAGACGAAACCGTCTGTAACGGAGGCAATCAGTGCAAACGCAATACGTTGAACTGCTCTGTCGTCGGCACTCATACGACAGGTACGTCAAGCGTACAAAACAGACGAGGAAACTCGTCTACTGATTGATTACCTTAGTAATCAATCTGATCGGAAGCGCGAGGAACTTCCAGAGCTCCTTCGCGCTTGCGTGCATCGTTATCGATTGCACACGGGTCTGTTGCTTTATAGCACAGACCAAGATGATGTAAGTCACATCGTAGTATGTACGCGATTGCGCGATATACCAGCGCGTCAAGCCTGCGCACTCTGCGAAGGCTCCCCTCCAATCTCTGCCGATTCCGATAGCGTGTTGGAAGTCCATTTCCATGGACTTCATCTTCGGTCTTCCGGCTGATCACAGTCGAAGGACAGGAATTGTGGTCTTTGTAGACCGCTTCAGCAAGATGGTTCATCTTGCTGCAGTATCAACGAATGTCACCGCTGCGCAAACTGCGCGGATATTCGTTGACACGGTATTCAGTTTACACGGAATGCCGGAAAACATAATCTCGGATCGAGATCCGAGATTCACAGGGCGTTTCTGGCAAGAAACGTTCTCGTAATTAGGCACGCAGTTGAAGATGTCAACTGCGGACCATCCGGAAACGGGTGGGCAAACTGAACGCGTTAACCGCGTTCTCGGGGACATGCTACGTTCCTACGCGCATGCCTTCGAGCAGTGGAGTGACTATTTGCCACTCACCGAGTTTTCTATCAATAACTCGGAGCATGCTTCTACAAAGCATACACCGCTCTACGTGAATGCCTTAAGGCATCCACGAATCCCAGCTTTACTTGGCGGTACGCGAAATCTAAGTGGGGAAAGGACCCGCTCAAATTTTTGAGCGAGTCGCTGCGCAAGTTGCAGCCGCAACTTGCGAAGTGACTGATGAGTCTTCTACTGTTAACACAGTATAAACTCAAGCAGCTTCAGACACTGAAGCTGCTTACGCGGATTATGTGTCTGCAGCAATGGCTGCAGTCAATGAAAACAACCAATCTACTGCTAATAAAGCAGTAGATGAATTCGTATTACAGCGCCAATCTGTAATACGCTATGTGAAAGATGCACTTGCTTCTGCTTTTGATAAGCAAAAGCAAAATGGAGATAGAAGTGGAAGGAAAAATACAAATTCCTTTCAAAAAGGTGAATTAGTTCTATTATCAACAACTAATTTGCCTACACATGCAATTAGCAACTTCCCTACACGGAAGTTGTTCCCTAAGTTCATTGGACTTTTTAAGGTCCAAAGCGTTAAGGGGAATACCTCTACACTAGACATTCGCGCGGCCATGCGCCTACACCCAACGTTTTACGTTGGGAGGATCAAACTGTATCGATCGTCTACGTGTTCGGACGAGACGCATCGCCACGGCGAACGCCGTGCTTCTTCAAGTCTCCCAAGCGAGACTTGTAATCGGTCTCCAGCCGATTGTGAGAAGTCCGGAGAGTTTCCATCTCCGACTTTAGTCGATCAATCTCGACCAGCAGAAGATCATTCTTCTGCTGCATTGCGAAATGTCGCGAATCTCGTCGCGACGAGAACGATACGTCCTCATCGTGTGCGCCGTATCGGCGCTCAGGCCGTTACAATGCCTCTCGAGCTTGCGGTGCTGGTAACCATGCTCCGCAACAACAACGCCGAGGGAATTTCCAACCCCCGCCGCCCCTGATTGATAATCAGGGGAATAAGCGCCATCTATCGAAGCGCTCGTTTCCCTATAAGAAGGGGCAGCATACCGAGTACCTGGTACGCTGGTTGGGATATTCCCAAGAGTTTGACTCTTGGGGACCGATTGAGGTGCTAAGGGCGGATGCCCCTGACCTCCTGTAGGGGTTTGAGAAGGAAACTTCTCCTCAAACTCGTAACAAGCATCGGCACTAGGTGCTGATACATTTAGAGCATTAATGATGCTCTTAACACTAGCGGGTACCGAGTAACCTCGGTACCCTCGTATCTCCTTTTCAGTAAGACGAGGAGCTCCCTTGGGACAACAAGGGGAAACTAATGAAAAGGAACTCCGCAAGAAATTCCTTCTTTTATGCAATAAAAATGGATAAACTCCATTTTACCTGAGCGTGAGTGTTTTAAAAAGCGCTCGCGGTTTACGTGAACTTTGCTCACGTAATCGTCGGGGCCTTTGTTGTATTTCTCAATAAAGGCATTCCAACTTTGGGTCAGGGCGTCCTTATCGTCCCTTTTTTTGCGCGACCCTTTCCGGCTCGTATAATAACGAGCATGATAGAAAAGGTCGATGAAGTACCAACGTCTATTGTCGGTACTGCGATCAAAATGATGATTGCGAAGGTTTTCGCAATCATCAAGCGCGTTGATGTCAAACAACGGATATTGATAATCGCGCTTGGTGTGCCCACCACTTCGGGGCACAAGTGTCCATGCTGGGGTCCAAAACCCCACTTTGTACGGAACATGGCGTTCCGCACAACATGGTGATTAAGAAGCAGCGTAAGCCGCTTCTGCGCGTTGTTTCTTGGCAGGTGGGGCACCACCTGCCACCTCAAAGTCGTCTTCGCTACGACCAGGCGAATGACGAGGAGCAGGAGGAGCTTTACGCTCCTCATACCACCGTATGACGGTGTTGTCGCTGTCGTAATCGACGGCGTCAGACTCCACTTCGCCATCACTTAACGGCGAAGCAATTGTAGCGAGCATACGCTCGCTACACTCATTGCGGAGGACGATGACGTCCTCACCCTCTCATTCGAATATACGCGCCGTTTGCGCAGCGGTGACATTCGCTGATACTGCAGCAAGATGAACCATCATGCTGAAGCGGTCTACAAAGACCACAATTCTTGTCCTTCGACTGTGATCAGCCGGAAGACCGGGGATGAAGCCCATGGAAATGGACTTTTAACACGCTGTCAGAACCGGCAGAGATTGGAGGGGAGCCTGCGTAGAGTGCGCAGGCTTGACGCGCTGGCATATCACGCAAGCGCGTACATACTTGCGTACCCATTTATATTGGTTACACTGGTAGAAATCGCGTGCAAGAGAAGAGAGAATCATACGTCTTCTCTCGACCTTGATGGCCCGAAATCGGTGCATCATGGTACTCAAACAATATTTGATGTTTGAGATCATCGTCGTTTGGAACGACGATGCTACTGACATCATCTTGGTCTGTGCTATAAACCAACAGACCATCCTGCAATCGATAACGATGCACGCAAGCGCGAAGGAACTCTGGAAGTTCCTCGCGCTTCCGATCAGATTGATTACTGAGGTAATCAACAGTAGACGAGTTTTCTCGTCTGTTTTGTACGCTTGTTGTACCTGGCGAACAAGTGACGACGACAGAGCAGTGCAACGTTGAACGTGATAGCGCATCCGCTATCACGTTCAACGTTCCCGGTTTGTATTCAACCATGAAGTTGTATTCAGCAAAGAATGACTGCCAACGTGCCATTCTTTGAGAGATGTGTGGTGAATTCACGGCCGTGCGTAACGACGCATGGTCCGTGTAAACCACAAACGGTCTATCTCCTAAGAGATAGATCCGAAACTTTGCCAGTGCATATTCATGACAAGCTGTTCCTTGCGATGCACTGGATAGTTCCGCTCGGCTTGACGCAACTGACGCGATTGATAATAAATCACGCGATCCCGATCATCGTGTTCGCGCTGCATCAAGACACAGCCGATGGCAAAATCTCTCGCGTCGCAAACGACGTGAAACGGTCGCTCGTTATCGGCGATTGCCAAGACGGGAGCATCAGTCAAGCAACGCTTGACTGCATCAAATGCATCTTGGCACTGGGTATCCCAGTGCCATTCTTAAGTAATTGAGAAAGAGGTCGGATTAAACCGGCATAATTGCACGAATATTTGTGCAAGTATGTCGCCAACCCAAGGAACTTTCGAAGTTCCTTGACGTTGTTTGGCGTAGGCCATTCAACGATCACCCTGATCTTTTCTGGATCGGGGCGTACCCCATTCTTGCCTACAAAGCAGCCAAGAACGGGTATCTTAGGTGCACCAAAGGTGCACTTCTTTAAGTTCGCATAGAGCTTGTGCTTGCGCATAAGCTCTAACACCTGACGTAGATGTTCTTTGTGAATATCTACATCAGTTTTGCCATGTTCAGCCTTGCTATGGATGAACACATCATCGAAGTAACTCGGCGCGAACTCTCGCACCGGGCGCAATTGATGTGTGACGCATCTGTTGAAGGTAGCAGGGGCATTTCGAAGCCCCTGTGGCATCACAAGCCACTCCCAAAGCATACCGCTTGGGGTGCTTACAGCCGTGAGAGGGATATCCTTCTCACGCATGAGGATTTGGTAGAAACCATCCCTCGAATCGAGAGCACTGAAAACGGTGCTCCCGCTCATGCCATCAATCATGACATCTTTCCGCGGTGTCGGCGTCTGCTCCGGTACCGTGGCTGCGTTCAGCTTATTAAAAGCATGAACGATTCTCTACCCACCAGTGGATTTCTTTGCGCAAAAGGTGGGACTGGAGTGCGGTGAGGTAGACTCCCGCACATGTCCCGCCTTACGACGAGTTTCAAAGAACTCGTCGATCGCTTTAACTTGCTCAAACGGCAATGGCCATTGCCGCGTGACACAGTACTTCGTGCCTAGTTCCCTTATCTTTAGGGTGCTCACAAGGTACTTGTTCTGGGAATACGTCAGCGAATTCCCAAATTACCTCGTAGTATGGGGAAGTCGCCTTAAGCGACTTCCAGCTCTGCGTCTCAAAGCGCTGAACTTAGGTCTGCTCTTCGGGAACGGCTTCGTTTCCAATGTCTTCTATTTGCAATGTGGGTATTCGTTCACGAATATCCACAACATCGTCCGTTGTGACGATGACACAGATTTGATCGATCTGATCATTGCGCAAGTTCTTTACGAACTTTTTCCAGCTCAAGGCTGCAAGGGCCAATTTCTCCAAACTTATGTTCGGAGGGTTGTCAAGTGTTAGAGACTGGGTAGTTTCAAAGAACTCGTCGACCTCTTTGACTTGGTCACGCGGCAATGGCTATTGCCGCGTGACACAGTACTTCTTGCCGGGTACGAGTTCGTGCCTAGTTCCCTTATCCTTAGGGAGCTCACATGGTACTTCTTTTTGGAATACGTCAGCGCATTCCCAAAGTACCTCGTAGTACGGAGAAGTCGCTATATGCGACTCCCAGCTCTGCGCTTCAAAGCGCTGAACTTTGGTCTTTTCATTGGGAACGGGTTCGTTCCCAATACCTTCTAATTGTAAAGTGGATATTCGTTCACGAATATCCACAACCTCATCTGTTGCGACAATGACGCAGATCTGGTCGATCTGATCATTGCGCAAGTTCTTTACGAACTTCTTCCAGCTCAAGGCTGGAAGGGCCATTACCTCTGAACTTAAGTGCGGAGGGTTGTCAAGTGTGAGAGACTGCGTAGCTAATCCAGTCTCTGTCTGCGTCAAGACGTTGATCGTCTCGACGGACACAGCTGCGAGATCAGACGCACTCGTCTGATCTGTTGCCTGTTCTGTTGCACGGTGATTATCACTCGTGCACAAGGCATCCTCAACATGGTGACCACTGTCTACCATGGTATTCACGCAGTCACGACAGCTCTCAGTTGTGAGTTCTTCTTTTTCGACACGAACATTATTTACATCCGTGACGGTTTCATTGTTTTCACGGTGGGTGTTTCCCACCGTGTGTAAATTCTTTATACCACGACCGTCATCGGTCGTAGTAACTTCAACACGGGAGTGTTTTTCACCCGTATTGCGCACGTTACCGACACGCAACGACTCTTCCGTTGCGTTTAAAAGTCCCTCTGGACTTTGATCATCGGGTGTACCATCCGCTGTTAGTGTCGGATCAGACCTGGTGGTGCCATCGCTACCCAACAGACTGTCTGACTCTGCGGTTGTATCATTAGATACAGCCGGATTACTCACATGATGATCAGATCCTGTGAGACCGCCGCAGTCAATCGACAGGTTAACCCAGTCGATCGTTGGTTGATGCTTGGACATCCAAGGGATGCCCAAGATAACATCGAACTTGTCGTCAAGATCGAGGACGATGTATTCGTCCTCGAACGACAGTTCGTCTAACTCGAAGCGTGTGCGAATCACACGCTTTGGTATAGTCACGGTTGCACCTGTTGCTAACCGGACTGACAACATGCTTCGTGGAGATTCAATCTCCTCGAAGTTCAACGACGTTAGAACCTCAGTTCTAACGAAATTGTTTGACGCTCCTGTGTCAAACAGAGCACGCATGGGGACATCGTTTCCATGCGGCTTAACTTCCAGGGTGATGAGAGGTTTCTCTTCACCCTGCACATGCTGACAGGACATAGTCCCGTCTGGGGCTATTATCCTCACATGCCCGATGTCGGCATGTGAGATAACCCGTCCAGTAGGGCGCCCCGCCCCTACTGGTTGTTGACGTTTTTTGCATCAACAGAGGGTTGCCCCTGTTGATGTCGCTTACCAGCGGACTGTCCAGTCCGCTGACTGCGTGGCGCCGCCGCGGCGCCATGCATTCATGGGCGTAATGGCCCATCTTCGCGCATCTATTGTAGCGAAGGAACTTCTTGTTTTTCGGTTGCCTCGGTGTCGAGGCAACTGCAACCGATAGGTCCATCGGTTCTGGACCTCCTCCGTCCGCGCCCTGGCGCGGGTTTTGGTGTCTCGGGACGAAGTGTGAACTTCGTCTGTTAGAGAAATTGTTATGGTTAACATGCTGCACTGGCGGCATGTTAAAGTCGAAAGGCTGTTGAGCTTTTCGACTAACCCCAGCATGCGTTGCTGCTGAACGCATGCTGAATTCCTCTCGGATTCTTTGGTCTACAGCATCCCTCAGAGTCTTTGGGGGAATCCGATAAAGACTCTGTTTGATGAGACCGTCATTCAGTCCCTTCATTTAGCCAGTGACCTGCATGGCAGGGGGACCGGCATGTATACAATATTTGATAGCAGATATTGTATTTTCTGAGCGTACGCATGTAGGCTCCGCTTGCCCTGCTTGAGTTCCATGAACTCTTCGCGGCAACTAAGCTCCATTTCAGGAGCTTCAAAGTTGAGCTTCAGCTCAGGTTTTAAATCCTGATACGTCAGGAACGCAGAACCATCAGTGGCTCTGCGGCTCATCGCCCATGCCCTTGCGCGACAGCCTAGGCATGTGGTGGCGAAATAAGCTTGTGAACGCGGGTCCACAATCTTTTGCGCAGAGAGGACATCTTCCACCTCTGCGAACCATCTACGAAGGGGTCCACCCCCTTCGCCAGTAAAGGGCGGAATCCGCGCCTTTACCACTTCAACGCTCGCATTAGCTGTGGGCGTTGTGGGTTGTGACCGTTGCATTGTGGAACGCACCTGAGGATCGATATACATCCTATTGAAACGGGAAACCGTATCCAAGGCTTCCTCCGGGGTTTTACCTCGGAGGATGGAGACGATCTCGGGCCCTATGGTCCGGATCATCTCTATTACCGTGGTCACAGCTCCCTGTGACCAATTAGGGAAGTTTTCCCTAACTAAAAAATAATGCGCGAGCTGTCGCTCACGCTCACGATCGCTGGCCGTCGCCATAACAGCCGGCGGCTCTTAAACCTTCGTTCCGCTACTTTAATCAGCGATACGCGTCAACAGTGGTCGTTCAGACGGACCACTAAGTGCTACCAGGTGTAACAGGCTAGCTGTTACTGGCTTACACTATGAAATTGCAGTGAGGAAGCGTGCAATTAGTTAGGACCAAATGTAATTTGATCCTCCTTAGTTTATTTAGGACAAACTTTAGCTAGACTATTTAATTAACTAAATAGTCTTTCTTAAATATATATTAATATGTATACTTAAGGCCACGTGTCTACAAGAAGGTAAGTTTAAGAGTGAATATATTATCAGTGGTTTAGAGTTAATAAGTATAATTAAATTTAAACTAATCATACTAGCATGTAGTATAAAGCTGATCTAATGATATCTTTATCATTATATTACTTGTTAGATTCGATAATTGTATCAGAATCTGTTCTCAAGGTGGATTATAACAACTTATAATCCAATATACGCATTACAGACACTAAGTCTGAAATTGAACTGTGATATTTCAACTTAAATATCACTTATGTAATGCCCATTACATTCTCATCACTCGTGTAGTAGAACTTGTGAACTCCCGAAATAAAACAATCGTTCGACTCTTAACGGGTCTTCTCAACTGGTTCGGTCTTCTCTTCATCTTCTTCGAAGATCTTCGGTTTCACATATTTTTTAGGTGGATCACAATGATCCGCCCCCATGTTTTTTCTGTCTTTTTCCATTTTCTTCTTATGCATAGGATCAAGGTTAACACCTCGATCCTTTCCTGGGTTATAGTTAACTTTACTATAACCCAGATCGGTCCCGATCGGGGCCATGTGGGGAGTTGTTTCATCTTTAATTTCGACCTGGCACTCCACCAGACCAGGTCGATCATCGCTTCCTTTAGAAATGGACAGCATCGGAGGCGATACGCCTTCCTCCAATACACCCGAAAAAGTTTCCTCCACTTTGATTTTCACATCTTTTTCATCATCAAAGGAATCACGGTGATATCCTGAGTCACCAAGTTATCCGGGCACGCGCACCATTGTGGTGGAGCCACTAGCCCGGACGACCAAGTATCGGAGGGGGTACTCCGTTGATCCTGATCGCCATCAGAATCGGATGAATCATCACTATGATGACTGATCCGATCCTCCCGGTCATCCGACCGGTCGTCATGTGCGACAGAATCCATACTTAACTTCATCTCACCTTGTGTACCCATTGATCGGGGGTGGTTACACTCACTCAGGTGGACTCGGTGATGAAAACGATGATCTTGATCAGGTCGGAGGGGATGACCTTCTCGAGACGGGGGTGTCCTCGGGTGGGAATCTTCACCGGAGAACGAGTCAGGGTCGATACTTAACTTCAGTATCTAAGGCACTGGTCGGGAAACTTCGACCGATCAGGCCAGCCAATAAGAACGAGAGACAACGAGAAACCAAGAAGACCACGACCAACCTCGATCTTCCACAGTAAACCACAAACGTTATCTCCACAAAACCTTTCCAAATGATAAACGTGTTCCAAACACGTGCGCGTGGGGGATGGGGGTCGAAAACCTAAACAAATCCCGTCGGGGGCCTTCCGGTAAGCCAAAATGCGTCTAAGCGCGTCTTAACCGGGAATTAAATTGAGCTACAGGGGCCTAGTTAACCCTGTGCTCCCAATGACCGCGACACGTGGCGGAGCGACTCTTTGCTTAGGGGGTAAATTCAATCCTGTTATCATATATGCAATGTCCTATACCTAGTGTACCATACACCAACTCATGTGCCTACTTCATACTTCGATCCTGTTTGTTTCGTAGCACGGTTGCGCTAGTACCACCTTACCCATCTTTGTTGCTCCTTCAAACTGATCCGTACCACTTCTGGACTGATTCTGGTCAAACTCTATAGCGATCTTCAACCATTCTGATTTCTCGATAAGCAGCCTGGAACCAGCTCGAGATCTGCCTCCCAGACACTGTTCGCCCTATATCAAACCCGGCTTAACTGAAAACTCCGTCTCTCTTTACACCTGGAAACCGGTTTGAGGCCGATCGGTTCGGATCATGATCAGCATAGTGATCTGGGCAGTGATCAGGACGATCAACTCCAGATCACCTCAAAACACCTCAGGGCTATCACCACATCGACATTGCTAGTTCACACGACCATATTCTTGACCTTCATTGCATGTTGGGCCGCAAAGGTCGCAGCATTTCTCGTGAAATTTGACCTGATCAGACCTTCTTTCGTTAATTCTGGATGGATCCATCAACTCTTCACCGCTTGCCTCAGCTTAGTAATGCTCGTACGGCCCGCCACTCCATATACCCAGTTCTAACCTGTACCCGATCTTCGTATTCCAAGGCGGAGTTAAGTGACTCGGCCGATCGGGTCGGAATTTCCACGTCACATCCAACTTCAACATCTATACCGTTCATGACTCATTCCGATAACTGGATTCTGCTGTTCCTGATATATCACTTCGCCATTGATGCCGTATCTCCAGTTTGTCTCCGTTGATCCAGTCGTGCACGTCCACGTGAACTCCACTTAACATCCAATATCCCGATCGGACTGTGACATTCGCCCTTCCATTAATATCCGGGACCAGGCGTAATAACGGCGTTCGGCTTATTCCTTCACATTACAACAGCCTGTTGTCAACCACCTTTCATCGGATACGGAATCAGCCTGTCCCACCCATCCACGGTCCTATCTTGATGGGTGTTCCCACCGTCACCAATCAACGGGCATGTGTGGTCCACCTTATTCTTAACTTTTTGTCAGATCGCTTCACCACACCCCAAACCTCCTCAAGGAGTTTGAGAGAGATACTTCTCCTCAAACACGTTAGAAGCATCAACACTAGGTGTTGGTGGGTGCAACGTATACGCACTAGGTGCAGATACATTAAGGGCATCAATTAAGCCCTTAACACTAGCGGGTACTGAGTAACCTCGGTACCCTCGTAGCTCCTTTTCGGTAAGACGATGAGCTCCCTTGGGACAACAAGGGCAAGCCAAGTGAGAAGGAACTCCTCAAGAAATTTTTTCTTTGATGCAGGTAAAATGTATAAACTCCATTTTACCTGAGCGTGAGTGCTTCAAGAAGCGCTCGTGGCTTACGTGAACTTTGTTCACGTAATCGTCGGGGCCTTTGTTGTATTTCTCAACAAAGGCATTCCAACTTTGAGTCAGGGCGTCCTTATCGTCCCTGTTCTTTCGCGACCCTTTCTGGTTCGTATAGTAACGAGCCTGATAGAAAAGGTCGATAAAGTACCGACGTCGATCCTCGGTACTTCGATCAAAGTTGTGATTACGAAGGTCTTCGCAATCATCAAGCGCGTTGATGTCAAATAACGGGTATTGACAATCGCGCTTTGTGTGTCCACCACTTTCGGGCACAAGCGTCAAAACCCCACTTTGTACGGAACGTGTGGTTCGGTACGACATGACGACCAGAAGCAGCGTAAGCCGCTTCTGCGCGTTGTTTCTTGGCACGTGGAGCACCACCTGCCATCTCAAAGCCGTCGTCACGACCAGGCGAGTGACGAGGACCAGGAGGAGCTCTACGCTTCTCATGCCACCGTATAACGGAATTGTCGCTGCCGTAATCGACAGCATCAGATTCCACTTCGCCATCACTTAAAGGCGAAGAAATTCTAGCAAACTTACCTTCGCTAGAATCGTTGTCGAGGACGGTGACGTCCTCGACCTCTTATTTGGAGTCAAATGACTCTCCGAAGACAGAATTGGGCTTCTTTGCCACCCGCCCGACGGCAGGTAAAAGTGCGAAAGATGCCGCGCTAGCGACATCTTCTCGTCCTCTTTTAGACACTGCTTCTGCAGCGTCTACTACGAGAGACAATGGGTCTCTCGGCTTATTCTTCGACGCTACACTAGTAGCGTCGACATGCGATGTTGAAAACCTCTGCACGTGATGCAGAGGTGGGAGCTGCGTTAGTAGTATTGGTAGCGCCCTTAAGAGCGCCGCCGCGTTGCCCGACCATTTGTTTTCTTATGGTCGTCAATGGGTAATATCACTACAGGAAGACAGGAATGGTGGTAGGAATAACAAAGTATCGTTATGACCAACAAGTGCCACCATTCGATTGGCCAATATTACTCTATAAAAATGGCCAACCACCTTGAGTGGAGGGTGATGTATTGGGGTGCCATTACATAAGTGATATTAAAGTTGAAATATCACTGTTCAATTTCAGACTTACTGTCTGAAATGCGAATATTGGATTATAAGTTGTTATAATCCACCCTGAGAACATTTTTTAATACAATTATCGAATCTAACAAAAGATCTAATAATAAGGATATTATTAGATCAGTTTACATTACATGTTACTATGATTAGGTTAGGTCTAATTATACTAGTTAGCTCTTAACAATTCATAAATATATTCACATTTAGGCTTAGCTTCTTCTAGACACGTGGCTTAGATATATATATAAAAGATTATTTGATTACTTAAATAGTCTACACTAAAGTGTGTCTTCGTTAAACTATACAGAACCAAATTACATTTGGGTTGGTTTTAGCCAATTGCACGCTTCCTCACTTGCAATTTAATAGTATGTGCCTGTAACAGCTAGCCTGTTACACCTGGTAGCACTTTGCACTTTGTGGTCCGTCTTAACGACCACTGCTCATACGTTTCGCTAGTTAACTAGCGGAGCGGAGGTTTAAGAGCCGCCTTACCGTCATGACGACGATCAGCGATCGTGAGCGCGAGCGACTGCTCGCGCAAGATTTAGTGAGGGAAAATTTCCCTCAATTTTACCAAAGAAGTGTGGACACCGTGGTGGAGATGATGCGGACCGTTGGGACCGAGATCATCACCATCCTCCGAGGTAAAACCCAGCAGGAAGCTTTAGAAATGATAAGGCGTTCCAAGAGGATGTACATAGATCCTCAGGTGCGTTCCGTAATGCTGCGGTCACCACCAACAACGCCCACAGCGAGCGTTGATTGTGTGGTAAAGGCGCGGATTTCGCCCTTTAATGGCGAAGGGGGTGAACCCCTTTGTAGATGATTTGCAGAGGTGGAAGATGCCCTATTTGCGCAAAAGTTTGTTGACCCACGTTCACAAGCTTATTTAGCCTCCTCATGCCTAGGCGGTCGCGCCAGGGCATGGACGATGAGCCGCAGATCCACTGATGGATCTGCGTTTCTGACGTATCAGGAATTGGCAGCTGAGCTAAAGATCAACTTCGAAGCTCCAGAAATGGAGCTTAGTTGCCGTGAAGAGTTCATGGAACTCAAGCAGGGTAAGCTTAGTTTACAAGCTTACGCCCAGAAAATACAATATTTGTTGTCAAATATTGTATACGAGCCGGTGCCCTCTGTCAAGCAGGTCACTGGCTTTATGGAGGGACTGAACGACGGTCTCATCAAGCAGAGTCTTTATCGAATTCCACCAAAGACTCTGAGGGATGCTATAGATCAAAGCATCCGAGAGGAATTCAGCATTCGTTTAGCGTCAACGCATGCTGGGCTCAGTCGAAGGGCTCAACAGCCTTTCGACTTTAACATGCCGCCATGGCGCCAGTGCAGCATGTTAATCATAACAATTTCCCGAACAGACGAAGTTCACACTTCGTTCCGCGACACCAAAACCCGCGCCAGAGCGCGGGCGGTGGAGGTCCATAACCGATGGATCTATCGGTTGCAGTTACCTCGACCCCGAGCCAACCGAAAAATAAGAAGTTCCTTAGCTGCAATAGATGCGCGAAGATGGACCATTACGCCCATGAATGTATGGCGCCGCGGCCGGCGCGACGCAATCAGCGGACTGGACAGTTCGCTGGTCGGCGACATCGACAGGGACAGCCCTCTGTTGATGCAAAAAACGGCAACAACCAGTAGGGGTGGGGCGCCTTACTGGACGGGTTATATCACATGCCGACATCGGGCATGTGAGGATAATAGCCCCAGGCGGAACTATGTCCTGTCAAAAGGTGCAGGGTGAAGGGAAGCCTCTCATCACCCTGGAAGTTAGGCCGCATGGAAACGATGCCCCCATGCGGGCTCTGTTTGACACAGGAGCGTCAAACAATTTCGTTAGAACTGAGGTTCTAACGTCGTTGAATTTTGTGGAGATTGAATCTCCACAAGTATGTTGTCAGTCCGGTTAGCAGCAGGTGCAACCGTGACTATACCAAAGCGTGTGATTCGCACAGGCTTTGAGCTAGACGAACAGTCGTTCGAGGACGAATACATCGTCCTCGATCTTGTCGACAAGTTCGATGCTATCTTGGGCATCCCTTGGATTTCCAAGCATCAACCAACGATTGACTGCGGCGATCTCACGGGAACTGATCATCATCCGGCTGTATCTAAACGATACAACCGTAGGGTCAGACCGTCTGGTGGGTGGCGATGGCACCACCAGGTCTGATCTGACACTATCAGCGGATGGTACACCCGCTGATCAAAGTCCAGAGTGACTTCCACACGCAACGGAAGAGTCGTTGCGTGTCGGTAACGTGTGCAACACGGGTGACAAACATCCCCGTGTTGAAGTAGCCACGACCGATCACGGTCGTGGTGTAGAGAATTTACCCACGGTGGGAAACACCCACCGTGAAGACGAAAGAACCGACACGGATGTAAGTGACTTCCGTGTCGAAGATAAAGAATCCACGACTGAAAGCAGTCGTGAGTGCGAGAACACCATGGTAGACAGTAGTCACCATGTTGAGGATGCCTTGTGCACGAGTGATAATCACCGTGCTGCAGAACAGGCAACAGATCAGACGAGTGCATCTGATCTCGCAGCTGTGTCCGTCGAGACGATCAACGTCTTGACGCAGGCAGAGACTGGATTAGCTACCCAGTCTCTGACACTCGACAACCCTCCGAACATAAGTTCGGAGGTAATGACCCTTCCAGCCTTGAGCTGGAAGAAGTTCGTAAAAAACTTGCGCAATGATACGAACGATCAGATCTGTGTCATCGTCGCAACAGAAGATGTTGTGGATATACGTTAGCGAATATCCATATTGCGAGCAAAAGACATTGGGAACGAGACCGTTCCCAATGAGCAAACCAAAGTTCAGCGCTTTGAGGCGCAGAGCTGGGAGTCGCTTAAGGCGACTTCCCCATACTATGAGGTACTTTGGGAATACGCTGACGTATTCCCAGAAGAAGTACCTTGTGAGCTCCCTAAAGATAAGGGAACTAGGCACGAAGTACTGTGTCAAGCGGCAATGGCTTTTGCCGCATCACCAATTTAAGCGATCGACGAGTTCTTTGAAACTCGTCGTAGGGTGGGACATGTGCGGGAGTCTACCTCACCGTACTCCAGTCCCACCTTTTGCGTTAAGAAATCCACTGGTGGGTGGAGATCCGTTCATGGTTTTAACAAGCTGAACGCAGCCACGGTACCGGCGCAGACGACGATACCGCGGAAAGATGTCATCATAGATGGTATGAGCGGAAGCACCGTTTTCAGTGCTCTCGATTTAAGGGATGATTTCTACCAAATCCTTATGCGTGAGAAGGATATGTGGTGGAGCCGATTTCCAAATCCATGACCGAAGTCTTGGGTGGAATCCGGATACCCACTGGCCCGGACGACCAGCTATCGGAGGGGGTACTCCGTCGATCCTGATCAGCATCTGAATCAGATGAATCACCACTATGGTGACTGATCTGATCCTCCCGGTCATGTGGCCGGTCTTCATGCTCGTCAGGATCTATGTTTAACTTCATCTCACCTTGTGTACCCGTCGATCGGGGCTGATTACACTCACTTAGGTGGACTCGGTGACGAAAAGGATGATCTTGATCAGGTCGGAGGGTTTGACCTTCTCGAGACAGGGGGTGTCCTCGGATGGAAATCTTCACCGGAGAACGGGTTGGGGTCGACGCTTATTCAGTATCTAGGCACTGATCAGAAAAGTTCGTCTGATCAGGCCAGCCAATGAGAGAGAGATATAACGAAACCAAGAAAATGCGATCAATCCACGATCTTCCACAGTAATCCACAAACGTTATCTCCACAAAACCTTTACCAATAATATTAACGTGTTCCAAACACGTGCGCGTTGTGGGTGAGGTTAGATCACCTAGAACAAACCCGTCGGGGGTCTTCCGGTAAGCCAAAATGCGCCTTAGCACGTCTTAACCGGGAAATAGATGAGCAAGAAGGGACTAATCAACCCTGTGCTCCCAATGACCGCACACGTGGCGGAGCGACTCTTTGCTTTAGGGGGAAAATCTAAACCTGTTATTATATATGCAAAGTCCTATACCTGTGTACCATACCTCAACTCATGCCTGACCTTTACTTCGAACCTTTTAACTTCGTCGCACGGTTGCGTAACACTCTCCTGCCCATCCTGGCTGCACCTTCAAGCTGATCTGTACCGATTCTGCCCCGATCATGACCCGACTCTTCAGAAGATCTTCAACCCATCCTGATCTTCAACAAACGACCCTGAAACCACTTGAGACCTGCTCTTCCGCACTTGTTCACTTCATATATAGTCCGACCAAACCGAGAACTCACTTGCCCTTGCTTATCAACGCTGATCAAAGGCTGATCGGCCCTGATCACGATCGCCATAGTGATCGACCAGATGATCAGGCCTGATCAGGCCTGATCAGCCCTTGATCACCTCGGGAACGTCCTGGGTCATCATCATTACGACTCCATTCATCTTCCAACCCACACTTCCGATCTTAATACACCGTCAGGACAACCATACCACACTGATCTCGGCTGATTAGGCCTGATCAGGCCCGATCAGGCCTTGCCATATCATCTTCAGACCAACCAAAGGTTCACATCTCTCATACAACCTGTTAAACCACCTGCCCGATCTTCATTCATCATTTGATCTTCTTTCTCCGGGCATGACAAGCCGATCAGGCTGCAACCTTGTATCATAGCCGGCTTCCACCAATATACCGTTCGGAGATCGGCTGGTCACCTGCTCTTGGTATGCCATGTCAACAATCACCATTTCTTATTATATCCACGAGAACTCCACTTAGTGACTGTGACAACGATCGTGATCGTGATCTTCAACATTCCGCCAGTGTCTGGGACCGGGCTTAACGACCATACTTGGCTGATTCTTCCACATCGTAAATATCCGTTGGCCACCACCTTTTCTTCTTACTCGTGATCAACCTTTTCCCACCCATCAACCGTCATATGTTGATGGGTGTTCTATCGTCACCAATCATCGGCCATGTGTGATCCACTTCAGTCCCAATATTTCCCGATCGCTTCACCACAGATATCCCTGTCACGGCAGTAAGCACTCCAAGCGGTATGCTTTGGGAGTGGCTTGTAATGCCGCAGAGGCTTCGAAATGCCCCTTCCACCTTCAATAGATGCGTCACGCATCTATTGCGCCCGGTGCAAGAATTCACACCAAGCTATTCTGACGTGTTCATCCACAGTGTGGTAAAGTGACTTGTGAATTAAGTAATGGGAAGGTGTAAAGTACTTTCCCGAGGGCACATGCCGGATGGCAGTCGCCGAGCATATCTACCAGCGGCAGGACGGTGCCAGGCCTGAAATCGGGCCAGAGGGGTGTGGTCGATACGTGGGTAGTTGGGCTAGCGGACCAGGCGAACCGGAGGGCCTCAGATAGTGGACGACCGAAGGGCGGATTGTTCGGAAGGTGTATGGACGAAGGGTCCGGAAGGAGGTTGAGTTTCTTAGAGGACGGAGGAGGCGCCAGGGTCGGACGCGGAGCTGCCAAGGAAGTGCTAGCGCTAGCGGTCAAGTGAGCTTAGATGGATGGCCATCACGATGATCCGGCTGGGTTCGTTGTACCGGCTGGGCTGATACCAGCTGGGGTACCGGCCGGGTTGGTACCAGCTGGGGTTAGTACCAGCTGGGGTTGGTGTACCTACCGGGCCGGTACACAGAAGAGCACCCGATCGGAGTTAACCGGGCCACTTTAGGTAAGACACATAACTATCGGGCCGGGCTACTTGGGGTAGGTTACACAAAAAGGGAGTGTTGGACATAGGGATAAAAATCAGTATACGTTTCGCTTTCTTAGACACAAGTCGCTTTCATTGGCTCACAGCAGAGGGCTAACAAGGTCCCCTCTTGCTGCTATTGGTTTGCCCGGGGAAGGTTAAAGTAACCCACCGGAAGTCCCCTGACCGGGAGTCGCGGCGTTGCGTATACTCACCTCAAGTCGTCCGTTTTTTGAACACGGTTATATCTAGTATTGGAAAGTATGGTAACGATTGTGGAGTTACATTTGGATTCCCCTTTACGTAGACGTTTGGATTTACCCCCATATTATCATTAATAAGGCTGGCCGATCGATTATTCTCGGTTCAGTCATCGCAGTATACAAACTTCAAGTATATTGCCAGTCAAGCTCCCCGGTGAAGATTTCCGCCCAGGAGCTACCCCTAGTCCTAACCCTCGTCTCCTTATTCGACGGACTTTACACTTTTCGCCCTAGGTTCTATCAAGAGAGCGCAACCGCCAGTGCTGACGGGTACACAAGGTGAGCTTTTAACATGGATCATCCGAGTCGTCACGACCAAGGTGATGGAAGTGACCGATCCAGCCGGCCGGATGCCGGATCATGACTCGGATGGACGGAGTACCCCCTCCGACAGTCAGTCATCTGGGCTCCCCGTGGGTTTTCGAATCGAAAGGAATTTCTGAGAGCGACTAGCAAGGCTGAACACGGTAACACTGATGTAGATGTTCACAAAGAACATCTACGTCAGGTGTTAGAGCCTATGCGCAAGCATAAGCCCTATGCAAATTTAAAGAAGTGCACCTTTGGTGCTCCTGAAATACCCGTTCTTGGCTGCTTTCTGGGCAAGAACGGGGTGCCTCCTGATCCGGAAAAGATCAGGCTGATTGTTGAATGGCCTACGCCAAACAATAGTAGTTCTCACGAATAGAGGTAGAATGGAAGGTTGAGTGATGGAGCTGACCAATGAAAGTTCATCCTCCCTGTACCGCTCGTGAGGACCTCGAACTGGCTTATTTCATTCTCCAAAAGTCAGAGCTCAATATAACTTTATAGTGAATAATGTCTACAGATTTGAGTAAACTTCTAAGACCCAACTCGCTTTTTAAACATTCTGTGATTCTATTCCATCTAGACGACTTATTCCTTTTATTTGTTATCTCAGCTAATATTTGTGTGCTGTCGTTCTTGTGCCGACCGGAGGTTTGAAAAGAAAAGACTAAAAATAGCTCATTCTACTCAGAAATAACAGCCAATTACGAGCATTCTTCTTCGGTCTTTTTGGCGAATCACATGCCAACCTGCTGCATTTCTCCAGCCTCCTCTTTTATTTTTGGATGACAGATCGAGAAGGATGAGGTAGGATGCGTGATGGATCTGACCAATGACAATCCATTATTTCTCCATTCTCCATTATACCTTGGTTCGTGAGAACCACTAATGTCAAGGAACTTCGAAAGTTCCTTGAGTTGGCGACATACTTGCACAACGTATTTCGCTTGCAATTATGCTGGTCCTTATTCGACCATTTTCTTGTTCTGAAGAAAGATGTTTCGAAATGGCCACTTTGAACCCAGTGCCAAGACGCATTTGATGCAGTCAAGCGGAGCTTGACTGAAGCGCCTGTCTTGGCTCTATAGCCGATAACAGCAGCCGTTTCACGTCGTTTGCGACGCGAGCGATTTCACAATCGGCTGTGCCTTTATGCAGCGCGATCACGATGATCGTGATCGTGTAATCGATTAGTAATCCCGTCAGTTGCGCCCAGCCGAGCGTAGCTATCCAGTGCATGACAAGGAACTTCTTGCCATGAAGTATGCACTGGCAAATTTTCGGATCTATCTCTTTGGAGATAGACCGTTTGTGGTTTACATGGACCATGCGTTGTTACGCACGGTCGTGTATTCACCACACATTTCCGAAAGAATGGCATGTTGGCTGTCATTTTTTGCCGAGTACAACTTAGCGGCTGACTACAAACCCGGAAAGTTTAATGTGATAGCGGATGCGCTATCACAACGCCCCGATTATGAGAGGAAACCGTCTGTAAAGGAGGCAATCAGTGCAAACGCAATACTTTGCACTTCTCTGTCGTCGTCACTCGTACGACAGGTACGACAAGCGTACAAAACAGACGAAGAAAATCGTCTGCTGATTAGTAATCAATCTGATCGGAAGTGCGAGGAACTTCCAGAGTTCCTTCGCGCTTGCGTGCATCGTTACCGATTGCACGATGGTCTGCTGCTTTATTGCACAGACCAAGAAGATGTTAGTCGCATCGTCATTCCAAACGACGATGATCTCAAACATCAGATACTGTTTGAGTATCATAATGCACCGATTTCGGGGCATCAAGGTCGAGAGAAGACGTATGCTTCTCTCGCACGCGATTTCTACTGGCGTAACTAGTATAAATGGGTACGCAAGTACGTACGCGCTTGCGATATTTGCCAGCGCGTCAAGCCTGCGCACTCTGCACAGGCTCCCCTCCAATCTCTGCCGGTTCCGACAGAGTGTTGGAAGCCCATTTCCATGGACTTTACATCCGGCTTCCGCCCGATCACAGTCGGAAGACTGGAATAGTGGTCTTTGTGGACCGCTTCAGCAAGATGGTTCATCTTGCTGCAGTGACAGCGAATGTCACCGCTGCGCAAACAGCGCGGATATTCGTTGACACGGTATTCCGTTGACACGGTATTCCGTTTACACGGAATGCCGGCAAACATAGTCTCGGATCGAGATCCGAGATTTACAGGACTTTTCTGGCAAGAAACGTTCTCTTTGTTAGGAACGCAGTTGAAGATGTCAACTGTGGACCATCTGGAAACGGATGGGTAAACTGAACGCGTTAACCGCATTCTTGGAGACATGCTGCGTTCATACGCGCATGCCTTCGAGCAGTAGATTGACTTTCTGCCACTCACCGAGTTTGCAATAAATAACAAAGCAAACACCGTTCTACGTGAATGCCTTAAGGCATCCACGAACCCCAGCTTTACTTGGCGGTACACCAAATCTAAGTGTGGGAGGAACCCGCTCAAATTTTGAGCGAGTCGATACGCAAGTTGCAACCGCAACTTGCGAAGAGATTGACGAGTCTTCTAATGTTAGCACAGTAGAAACTCAAGCAGCTTCAGATACCGAAGCTGCCTACGCAGAATATGTGTCGGCAGCAATGGCTGCAGACAATGAAGACAGCCCATCCACCGCTAATAAAGCAGTAGCTGAAAAGTATTACAGTGCCAAGCTGAATTCGTATTACAGCGCCAAACTGTAATACGCTATGTGAAAGATGCACTTGCCTGTGCTTTTGATAAGCAGAAGCAGAATGTAGATAAGAATGGAAGAAAAGGACACATATTCCTTTCAGAAAGGTGAATTATTTTTTATCATCTACAACTAATTTGCCTACACATGCAATTGGCAACTTCCCTACACGGAAGTTGCTCCCTAAATTCATTGGACCCTTTAAGGTCCAAAGCGTTAAGGGGAATGCCTACACACTAGACATTCCCGCGGTCTTGCGCCTACACCCAACGTTTTACGTTGGGAGACTCAAGCCGTACCAATCGTCTACGTCTTCGGAGGAGACGTATCCCCACGGCGAATGCCGTGCTTCTTCAAGTCTCCCAAGAGAGACTTGTAATCGGTTTCCAACCGATTGTGGGAAGCCCGGAGATTCTCCATCTCCGACTTTAGTCGATCAAGATCGACCAGCAGAAGATCATTCTTCTGCTGCAGGGCCACGTGAGCGCTCAATATGTCGCGAATCTCTTCGCGAAGGGAACGATATGTCCTCATCGAGTGAGCCATATCGGCGCTCAGCCCGGAGCAGTGCCTCTCGAGCTTGCGGAGCTGTGAACCATGCTCCGCAACAACGACGGCGAGGGAATTACCAACCCCCGCCGCCCCTGATTGATAATCAGGGGAATAAGCGCTATATTCTCGAGCGCTTGATAGCGAAGCGCTCGGTTCCCTATAAGAAGGGGCAGCGTACCGAGTACTTGGTACGCTGGTTGGGGTATTTCCAAGAGTTTGACTCTTGGGAACCGATTGAGGTGCTGAGGGCGGATACCCCTGACCTCCTGAAGGAGTTTGAGAAGGATACTTCTCCCTCAAACTCGTAAGAAGCATCAACACTAGGTGTTGATGGTTGCAAAGTATCAGCACTAGGTGCTGATACATTAAGGGCATCAATTAGGCCCTTAACACTAGCGGGTACCGAGTAACCTCGGTACCCTCGTAGCTCCTTTTCGGTAAGACGAGGAGCTCCCTTGGGACAACAAGGGCAAGCTAAGTGAGAAGGAACTCCGCAAGAAATTCCTTCTTTGATGCAGGTAAAATGGATAAACTCCATTTTTCCTGAGCGTGAGTGCTTTAAGAAGCGCTCGCGGTTTACGTGAACTTTGTTCACGTAATCGTCGGGACCTTTGTTGTAGTTCTCAACAAAGGCATTCCAACTTTGCGTCAGGGCGTCTTTATCGTCCCTGTTCTTGCGCGACCCTTTCCGGTTCGTATAGTAACGAGCCTGATAGAAAAGGTCGATAAAGTACCGACGTCTATCGTCGGTACTTCGATCAAAGTTGTGATTGCGAAGGTCTTCGCAATCATCAAGCGCGTTGATGTCAAACAACGGGTATTGACAATCGCGCTTGGGGTGCCCGCCACTCTCGGGCACTAACGTCCATTCTGGGGTCCAAAACCCCACTTGTACGGAACATGTGGTTCCGTACGACATGACGAATCAGAAGCAGCGTAAGCCGCTTCTGCACAGGCAGGTCGAGCACCACCTGCCATCTCAACGCCATCGTCACGACCAGGCGAGTGACGAGGACCAGGAGGAGCTCTACGCTCCTCATGCCACCGTATAACGGAATTGTCGCTGTCGTAATCGACAGCGTCAGAATCCACCTCGCCATCACTTAAAGGCGAAGCAATTCTAGCGAACTTACGCTCGCTAGATTCATTGCGCAGGACGGTGACGTCCTCACCCTCTTCTTCGGAGTCAGATGCCTCTCCGGAGACAGATGGACACTTCTTCGCCACCCGCCCGTCGGCAGGTGAAAGCGCAAAAGATGTCGCACTAGCGACATCTTCTTGTCCTCTTTTAGACACTGCCTCTGCAGTGTCTACTACGAGAGACAAATGGTCTCTCGGCTTATTCTTCGACGCTACATTAGTAGCGTCGACATGCGATGTTGGCACCTCTGCACGTGATGCAGAGGTGGAGGCTGCGTTAGCAGTATCGGTAGCGCCATTAAGAGTGCCGCCGCGTTTCTCGACCATTTGATTTTTTATGGTCGTTAATGGATTATAACACAATATCGTTATGACCAACAAGTGCCACCATTCGATATGCCAATATGACGTCATATTATTGGCCAACCACCTTAAGTGGGGGGTGATGTAATGGGGTGCCATTACATAAGTGATATTTGAGTTGAAATATCACAGTTCAATTTCAGACTTACTGTCTGAAATGCGAATATTGGATTATAAGTTGTTATAATCCACCCCGAGAACAGATTCTGATATAATTATCGAATCTAACAAGAGATCTAATATTAAGGATATTAGTAGATCAGTTTTACATTACATGTTACTATGATTTGTCTAGATCTTATTATACTAGTTAGCTCTTAACCACTCATAAATATATTCACTCTTAAACTTATTATTCTTCTAGACACGTGGCTTAGTTATATATTTATATATATAACTAAGGGGTTATTTGAATAATTAAATAGTCCAACTGTAGAGTTTATCTTACTTAAACTTTAGAGAACCAAATTACAGTTGGTTCTAACCAATTTCACGCTTCCTCACTTGCAGTTTAATAATCTGTGCCTCTAACAGCTAGCCTGTGACAGTGTCAAACTAAGCATGACGACAGCTCATTAGGCGCAAGCAGATGGGCAAACAATATGCCAAAACTTGGTTTTAGAAGACGCCTTACGCTGTCTGGTATCGTACAATGGAGAAAATTAAGCCAAGCTAATTGGTACCGTAGAGTACGCGCACGCCACCTCGGTGAACCCGTCGGCTAAGCTCACCCTGTTTGAGATCGATACCGGGAGAAAAGTATCTAATGTGATTTCTCACGACTACAGAGAATACGTGGTCTGGATCCACAACTGATCTCAGAGTTCGCCTCAAAGCTCGCCAAAGATCGACAAGATCTAGTACGTAAGGCACAAGAAAGCCTAGAACAAGCTCAGGGAAGGCAAAAGAAGTATTACGATTCTAAAAGAACAAGCCTCACATTTAACGTCGGCGACTTAGTTCTGCTTAAAATCAAAAACCTACCACTCAAGACAGTTAGCTCGCCAAGAAAGTTGGACCGTTTGAGATAATGACCAACCCACATGTAGCTAAATTTAAGCTATCGCGGAATATGAAGAGACTGCACTCATCGTTCAACGTCGACCTACTCTATCTATACAAACCGAATGTCTCTGAGTTTGCTGGACGACCAATCCCGAAGGCATTACCAGTTATCCTAGAGTCGGACACAGGAGAGGAAATACACATCGTGAAAAGTTGCTTCGTTGTCGTCAGCGCAGCCGCCAAAAAGAAATGGCTAGTAAAATGGCACGGTCTCCGAGAGTGTGATAGTACTTGGGAGTGCGAGAAAGCTATTCGCCCCGTTTCGCATTGGCAGCGACTAGTACAGGACTTTCGAGGCCGCCAACGCGAAGTCAAGTCCGGGGAGATGTCAGGGCGCCGGGTACGTGCGACCTGATATATCATGCACTTGGGTTAGGGTTACACAAAAAGAATGCATACTAGTGGTTCTCACGAACCAAAGTATAATGGAGAATAGAGAAATAATGGATTGTCATTGGTCAGATCCATCATGCATCCTACCACATCCTTCTCGATCTGTCATCCAACAATAAAAGAGGAGGCTGGAGAAATGCAGTAGGTTGGCATGTAATTCGCCAAAAAGACTGAAGAAGAATGCTCGTATTTGGCTGTTTTTCCTGAGTAGAATGAGCTTTTTTAGTCATTTCTTTTCTAACCCACGGTCTCTGTGGTCGGCACAAGAACGACAGCACACAAATACTAGCTAAGAGATAACAAATAAAAGGAATAAGTCGTCTAGATGGAAAAGAATCACAGAATGTTTAAAAAGCGAGTTGGGTCTTAGAAGTTTACTCAAATCTGTAGACATTATTCACTATAAAATTATATTGTGCTCTGGCTTTTGGTGACCAGTTCGAGGACCTCACGAACGGTACAGGGAGGATGAATTTTAATTGGTCAGCTCCATCACCCAACCTTCCATTCTACCTCCATTCGTGAGAACCACTATTGTATAAACAATGACGTCATTAAGAATACACATCAGAATGCAGACTAGATAGACAATGACGTCACAGTATGACGCGATTAGATGACGTCACAGTATGACGTCATTAGATGACGTCACTGTAAGGCTTCTAGAACGATATGCTTAGAGGTAGCTAAGAGTAGCGAACTAAGGACCTAACCTTTCAGTTTTAAATATACCAAGTAAAGCTCAAGTCTCCACACCAGTAAACATCCAAAATTCTTATCTAAAGTTTACAATCTTTTGCGGTCAGTGTTTAAAACAATATTGTTGCAGTGGTTGTCTGAAACCCGCTTGTGGCAGCGTTGGTCCACCATGAATTTTGAATCTTGGTTGTGGAGGGACCCTGAAATCGACAGGTGGTGGAATTGGTCCTGCGTGGTTTCCATTGGGTTCTTTCCAATGTTTGTTTTGGTATAGTTTCTTTACGGGCGTACTCTTAAAAGATACGATTCGTATCCGCCTCATTTATTTATTGAAACAATACTCATCCATGTTGATTCAAGCTATCCAATCTTTCCGTTTGCTCTGCGAGTCCTGGGACTAACTTTAAAATTTCTGCTCCTTCAGCACCCAAACCTGTACATTTTCTTCCTCATGACTTTCATTGTCAGCGACATTGTGGTCTTTTGGGCTCATAACCTGTTGATTTACCCACCTTGCGATAGGAATTTAGCTTTTAGCCGATAGAAGTCGATAGTCCTCAAAAAAGTTTCGTGAATTAACTTGCACTTGATGTTGAATATTATATCAAGGTATAACAGGCAACGTAAGCTACCAAGTCAAACGTAATCGTAGAGGTCGGATACAGGGACTTAGTTCAATAAATGTGTATGAAGAAGTGATTAAGTTGCTAGCTTTTTAATATGCATGCAAAGTGTCGAAGTGCACTAGATAACGTACGAGTAGTTTTCTAAACTTACCATAATGAAGTCGGTTATTGTCTGAATTCAATATCCAAATATAGCGATGTACCGTAAATGTATTAAAAGCTTGTATACATAGCAATACCAGCCAGCAATCTATTATAAATCAAAATACATAAGGAGCATATATGAATTCGTTCTTCCAATTATTTTTCTCTGCAGAACCAAATGCAGTTGAACAACATCTAAGTTCAATTTAAAAAAAAGCATAGTTAGGCTTGCTCCAAAAGCAGATTTATCTCTAAAAAAATCCTAATCCAAATAGAAACTATCTTGCTACAATCTTGCTTCATAATTGACGAGAATACTGATGATAGCCAAAATTGATTTAGCAGGGCCCAAAATCCATAGTAATTTAGGAATAACAAAACTTTGCCGCCATATGAGAAGCGGTTTGGCTGTCCTTTAGAGGATTGCGGTTCATAAGTTACAATAAAATGTCTAAAGGTAGTTACAATTAGGTATATCGGAAAGAGCAGAAGCTTTGGCTTAATAACGTGCCTTAATTGATTACTTGACAGCCCTCGCAGCTCTGCATTTTTGGTGACTACACCCCTTAAGTCTATCATTTAAATGCCTGATTAGCACCAATAAATGGTCAATGCAAAGAAGATACAGTATTGTCAGCTTTATCGCTGCACTCCCTTTTGCTGCAACGGACCTGTTGTGGGAGATGTTATTCGGACCCCCCCCTACAGGATATTCGGACCCCCCCCTGTACCGTAAGACAGGTACGATGTACCTCAATGAATAAAGCCATACCTAGGATAAGTCTCACGGTGCGATGACATTTATTAATAACGTTACTATTACCGTACCTAAATACATGTAAGAGGATCTATGAAGAAGTTGCAGACGGTCAACCGCGCCATCCCCCTCCGCCCTCCGTACAGCCACTATCAAAGGTATGTTTATCTTCTATTCTGTTTTCTTCTTTTTATTATATTGTGACTGGGAATGATGCGTATTTTTCTTAGTGGTGCGACTGTATAAGTTTTGTACTTTTGATAGAGTTGTCAGCCACACAAACCCCGACCACCACAATAATGGCAGCAAACAACAAAGCACGAATTACTACATCAAGCCATACTCGTTTTGCATGTACTCCCTCAAGATGAAGCCGAGATCCACAATATGATGCGCGTGAACGCCCCAGTGCCGATTGGTTTACACAGGAGATTCCTGCGTCTGCGCAATCGCCCATGATACGCGCATTCAAGCAATCGCACTACGATCTGCAAACCGTAACCGATCGCGCTGACGTCGACACCGTCACGTATCTCTTACCGTTCGATAAGGTTATAGAGTCGGAGCGTATGAGCTGTTTTATATCGGGCGCTGCCATTTCTGCAATTTAGCAAATTTCTCTTGTTGGAGCTCATTACTACCGGTAGTGCGCTGTTGTTGCTATCAATCGAATCGCGGTTCGGTGATTGTAATTCACTTTTTACGTCTCCAAGCATTTGTGTTTTGTAATTACTTATTACGACTTCTTATAATACACACCTGGTCTGGACGGTACATTGTACCTGTCTAAGGGTACAGGGGGTCCGAATATCCTGTAAGGGGGGTCCGAATAACATCTCCCTGGGGGTCCCGCATCGTTGAAATAAGCTCTGATTGGTCAAAGAGATAAAAAAACATTTTTGAAAAGATGTTTACAATATTATCAAATCTCAAAACAGGGTATTTTTCCAGCTTTGCACCGGCTAGGTAAAACATGAGCTGGACCATTATTGGCTCGGTACGAAGCTCCTGTATGCAGACGTGTCGACGTCGATGCGTATTTTACGCCGACTATTAAAGGGCAATGCACTCTCTCGTCGTGAGCGAAAGCAGCTAAAGCGTACGGTAGCAGATTTGCTCCGTCTCGTACCTTTTGCGTTCTTTATCGTGGTCCCTTTCATGGAATTGTTGCTACCAGTGGCGCTCAAAGTGTTTCCCAATATGCTACCGAGCACGTATAAAGACTCGTTTCAGCGTGAAGAAGATATGAAGCGTCAGCTCCAATTGCGTGTGGCACTGGCGAAATTTCTGCAAGATACGGTAAAAGAAATCATGCAAGATACGCGTGATACGGAAGGTGTGTCCGAGGAGCGCAAGGCTACAGCAAGTGAGGTCATGAACTTTATCGAGCGGGCTCAGCGTGGGGAACCGTTGACTTCGGAAGAAACACTCAATATGGCGAAGATCTTTAATGATGAATTGATGCTGGACAATATTTTGAGACCGCAGCTTGTGGGGATGTGCCGATTTATGTGTGTGCAACCATACGGAAATGACAACCTCTTACGGTTCCAGCTACGAAATCGCATACGTCAGTTGAAAAAAGATGATCAGGACATTATTTGGGAAGGTCTCGACTCGCTAGACAAGGAAGAATTGCAAATGGCTTGTATGGAGCGCGACAAAGGTTGATGAGGAGACCCCTGTGGTGCCAAAGTCGATTGAAAATATCGTGAGTTTAGAAGAACTAAGCGCTCTCGAGTCCCTTGCGTTCAAGTCGCTGGTTGAGAAGGAACGGCAAACCGTGAGCCAGCTGAAGCAAACGAAGTACGACATGGATGTGGAGGGTCTGTTGGCTGCGGGCCGTATTGGTGCGGAAGCGGCGGAGAACAAGACTACTGGTCGTATGATGAAGAAGCTCGAGTCCATGCTGTCCAACTTAGAAGTTGAAATTGAGGAGGTGGACCGTCAAATTGGTGACCGTCTAAACATTCTTAATCGTGATAGCGATGGTGTTTTGTCAGCTGAGGAGCTGCGTGATGCTGTTATGACAATTTTGCGCAAAGCCAACACCGAAGAGGACGTGGAATGGGTCATTTCTCACATCGATGAAACAACGACGGCAAAAAAACGGCGCTTGCGATGAAGTTTATTGTATGAGTCGATTGATTCTAACGTTTATTGTTTGTACTATTTTACTATTCTGAAGTCGCTTTGGAAGAGCTGGTTGCATGGATTGCAAAATGCCGCGAAAGTCTAGAAGCCACGGGTCGCATCGCGTTGCAAGTCGGATGTCAGCGTTGAAGCTGCTGCTGCAGCAGAGACGGAGAAAACTAAAGTGGAAAAAGCAGAAAAGGCCAAAGTCAAGCGAGCGAACAGCCGCAAGAAGAAGGAAAAGGAGCAGTAATTGTTTCTTGGATCAGCTGACCGATTTGAGATAGGAACCAAACTTGAGACTCTTTTGGTCAAACAATTGATTGGTCGAATTAATAAACACTTCACACTGATGAGTGTGGAACAGTAGATTTTTTTCAATTAACCTCGCTACTCAATACGTCAGAAACAAGGTGGCTGATAAAAAACATCTTAAAGCGAGGTACATTGAGGATAGAACATTCATTTATCTCTTTTTCCCAACTATACATTTCAATTGGTTTTGTGTAGGCGTTGGAGGAGTGTTGTTCAAGTTGTATGTCACTCCTCCAGTTGATATAGTATCTGTAGAAAAATGTTATACAACCATACTAGGCTAAAGCAATTATTAAACTTACACGCTTAGGCTTCAAGGAGAGTTGAAGTCGCCCTTTATCTTAACAGCAACATCCTCGACCACTTGTTTCGCGCGTTGTACAACTGATAGTGAAAGGGATTTTTCGGCAGTTGAGATCTGATGCTTTAAGGCCGAAAAGCCGCTGAAAGTGTTGCGTAATGTCAGCTTGACCACTATTTCCACCGTATTAGCCTTCTTAGCATGCTGCTATTCTGATTATCCTTTTTCTTCTTATCGTATTGTGTAGCGAGCACACTTGTCGATGATGCGAGTGATGCCGTTAGATTTTCCATTCAACGCGTCGTACGCGCGAGCAGTCTTTTTCAAACCGTCCATGGCGTCAGACGCTGCGTTCATCTTGTTGCGCGCTGTCGCAATTTCGAAGTTTGACAGAAATTTGCATTTTGCAATTTGGTGGGCTACATGACGGAGATCTCCAGCTGCGTCCTTTGTCTTGCGGATGCTGTCGCTCATGAAACATCTCGAAGCATTCACGAAGTGTAGGCCGAGACGTGTATCAAACTCGGCGAGATTCGCTTCTAGTGCTTCTATGTAATGGACTGCTCCATCTGCTGTCTGAAGTAAAAGTAGTTCGGATCCTAAAGCATCAATTTTTCAGAAACTTTCGTGTGTAACAATCGTGTTTTGTAAATTTCGCAGTTTTCTTTCCTAGTCAACAGCCTCATCGGAATTAAAAGAATCGATTGCGAAACCTTAATTGGCTAATAATGTTCAATAGTAAAGTGACTAGTGTTGCATCTTTCCGCATGTGGCATCTAT
>MIQA02023579.1:0-10120 GCA_001887855.2 Sclerospora graminicola
GGGTGCACAATGGACGATCATTGTCTTGCACCCGGGAAAGGGGTCACACATATTGTGTGGGGGTGTACGCGCGCACAGAAACTGTGGGCGCGCGTTTTAAGTTTATGGAACGGTTGGTGGGCTCAAGCAGAGGATCTTAACGCATATAAATGGCATTTCGTTACTCGAAAAGCACCACCGGTCTCATCGGTCATTATGAAGAGACTTAAAATTCGATGTGGGCACCAGGCCCAAGCATGCAGTAAGGAGTTGTCGAGACTATGGTGGGCTTTTTGTTCGATTGGCGCGACGTGGCTATGGCAGTTACGTAATGAACAAATTTTTCAAGGGGTAACCAGGAGCACCTTGGTTACCTGTGGAAAAAGACTTTAGAACAAGTGCAAGCGGTGATAGAATTTGAAAAAAGAAGTACAAGCTCCAGGCTCAGAGGAATTCGGTTGCAGATATGTCTCGAGAGCATCCAGGGTGAGATGCACGGCCGACCTATTGATCGTCAAGAATTGTTACTTTCGTTGCGGCGTGAGGAGTATCGATCAGAGGAAGGTTTATATCGAGTCTTAAGTAATTTTATTGTAGCTAATAGTTAAAAATTAACTAAATAGACTACGTTTTACAACAACAATTCTATCAGCTTCTATGCGGTGATGCAAAATATAAGGCTGCTTTTTAGACCCCCCCTGCATTGATTGACTCTTCCCCAAGTACTAGTGAAGCAGCTACACATATGATACATGCTCGTCAAATTTCTGTCTTTGTTTAACGGCTTCGTTTCCCACCCTTTCAGAATTCGTCGTTACCTACTGATGAGAAGATGGTAGATACATTCTTCTTTAAAGGCTTCACGATGGTAAATTACCATTGGTAATAATAATAGAAATTCCGGTGGGGATAATGTCTCCCTATATTAGTGGTTCTCACGAATCGAGGTAGAATGGAAGGTTGAGTGATGGAGCTGACCAATGAAAATTCATCCTCCGTGTACCGTTCGTGAGGACCTCGAACTGGCTTATTTCATTCTTCAAAAGTCAGAGCACAATATAACTTTACAGTGAATATGTCTACAGTTGTGAGTTAACTTCTAAGACTCCACTCGCTATTTAAACATTCTGTGATTCTATTCCATATAGACTACTTATTCCTTTTATTTGTTATCTGTCAGCTAGTATTTGTGTGCTGTCGTTCTTGTGCCAACCATGGAGGCGTTGGGTTTGAAAAGAAAAGACAAAAAAGCTCATTGTACTCAGGAATAACAGCCAATTACGAGCATTCTTCTTCAGTCTTTTTGGCGAATCACATGCCAACCTACTGCATTTCTCCAGCCTCCTCTTTTATTTTTGGATGACATATCGATAAGGATGAGGTCGGATGCATGATGGATCTGACCAATGACAATCCATTATTTCTCCATTCTCCATTATACTTTGGTTCGTGAGAACCACTATTAACTTGGAGAAAAATTGTAATGGGGTGCCATTACATAAGTGATATTTAAGTAATATTGGATTATAAGTTGTTATAATCCACCCGGAGAAACAGATTTTGATATAATTGTTGAATCTAACAAGAGATCTAATAATAAGAATATTATTAGATCAGTTTTACATTACATGTTAATCTGATTAGTCTAGATCTAATTATACTAGTTAGCTCTTAACCACTCATAAATATATTCAATGTTAAACTTACCTTCTTCTAGACAGTCTTAGATATATTAATTATATATCTACGGGATTAATTGATAAATTAAATAGCCCACTCTAAAGTTTATCTTACTAAAACTATAGAGAACCAAATACATTTGGTTCTAACTAATTGCACGCTTCCTCACTTGCAATTTAACAGTGTGAGCCTGTAACAGCTAGCCTATTACAGTCAGCGATGGTGAGCGCGAGCGACTGCTCGCGCAAGTTTAGTGAGGGAAAATTTCCCTCAATTTTCACAAAGAAGTGTGGACACCGTGGTGGAGATGATGCGGACCTTAGGGTCCGACATCATCACCATCCTCCGTGGTAAAACCTCGGAGGAAGCATTAGAAATGATAAGCCGTTTCAAGAGGATGTATATCGATCCTCATGTGCGTTCCGTAATGTTACGGTCGCCACTGGCAACGTCCACAGCGAGTGGAGCGTTGATGTAGTAAAGGCGCGGATTCCGCCCTTTACTGGCGAAGAGGGTGAACCCCTTCGTAGATGGTTCGCAGAGGTGGAAGATGCCATCTCTGCGCAGAAGATTGTGGACCCACGTTCACAAGCTTACTTCGCCACCACATGCGTAGGCGGTCGCGCCAGGGCATGGGCCATGAGCCGCAGACCACTGATGGATCTGCGTTCCTGACGTATCAGGATTCTGAAAGCTGAGCTGAAGCTCAACTTCGAAGCTCCAGAAATGGAGCTTAGTTGCCGCGAAGAGTTCATGGAACTCAAGCAGGGCGAGCTGAGCCAACATGGGTACGCTCAGAAAATACAATATTTTGATATCAAATATTGTATACGAGCCGGTGCCCCTTGCCATGCTTGTCACAGGCTTTATGAAGGGACTGGATGACGGTCCCATCAAACAGAGTCCGCTAAGACTCTGAGGGATGCTATAGACCAAAGCATCCGAGAGGAATTCGGCATGCGTTCAGCATCAACGCACGCTGGGGTTAGTCGAAGACTCAACAGCCTTTCGACTTTAACATGCCGCCAGTGCAGCATGTTAATTAGAACAACTCCCCGAACAGACGAAGTTCACATTGCGTCCAGCGACATCAAAACCCAGCAGGTCCAAAACCGATGGACCTATCTGTTACAGTTGCCTCGACACCGAGGCAACCGAAAAATAAGAAGTTCCTTCGCTGCAATAGATGCGCGAAGATGGGCCATTATGCCCATGAACGCATGGCGCCGCGGCCGGCGCCACGCAGTCAGCGGACTGGACAGTCCACTGGTCGGCGACATCAACAGGGGCAACCCTCTGTTGATGAAAAAACGTCAACAACCAGTAGGGGGCGGGGCGCTCTACTGGGCGGGTTATCTCACATGCCGACATCGAGCATGTGAGGATAATATCCCCAGACGGGACTATGCCCTGTCAACACATGCAGGGTGAAGGGAAACCTCTAATCACCCTGGAAGTAACGCCGCATGGAAACGATGTCCCCATGCGCGCTTTGTTTGATACAGGAGCGTCAAACAATTTCGTTAGAACTGAGGTTCTAACATCGTTGAATTTCGTGGAGATTGAATCTCCACGAAGTATGTTGTCAGTCCGGTTAGCAGCCGGTGCAACCGTGACTATACCAAAGCGTGTGATTCGCACACGCTTCGGGTTAGACGAACTGTCATTCGAGGACGAATACATTGTCTTCGATCTTGATGACAAGTTCAATGTTATCTTGGGCATCTGTAACAGGGCTACTGTTACGCGGCTTACACTGTAAGATTGCAGTGAGGAAGCGTGCAATTTGTGTAGGACCAAATGTAAATTTGGTCCTCCTTAGTTTACCTTAGATAAACTTTAATAAGACTAATTAATTTGTTAATCAATCTATCACTTAAGTATATATATATATTAATAATATATAATAAGGATGCTTGTGTGCTAGAAGGTAAGTTTGAGAGTGAATATATTTATGAATGGTTAAGAGCTAACTAGCGCATTGAGTCGTTGAAGCGCTCGACCCAGCACTGGAATAGTTTGCTATTCATCCAAGCTTTTGCTGAGCTGGCGTAATCGACGCCAAGTTCTGCAGGGCTCTTGCCACCAAAGCAGCGTTGGCGCTGGCCTTCGCCAATGAAAAGCAGCGGCTGTTTGGAGGAGCCATCGGCGTTGCACGTAATAGCAACAGTCATGCATTTCTTTGAGCTCTTACGACCAGCGAATTGCTTCGATGGGATCGACTTCTTGGCCACCGCACAGTAGAAAAAAAGCAGTCTCGTCCATGGTGTAGATGTCGCGGGGCGCGTACTCAACTGCGACGGCGCGCAACGCAGCTCGTCCTTCCTCTACACTCGTGATCTTGACAGATGCAGCCTCCCCATATATACGCATAGATTTAAGGCTGTGTCACTTCAGAAAACGACAAAGCCAGCCATTGGAAAGCGAGAGTGATCTGAGATCAGCTAAAATTGGTGGTTCTGCTGTAACAAGCAGACGTTCGCGAACTGCCCTTGCCTTCTCTCGAGTAGTCGAACATGTCACGGTCACAAGCTTCCACTCCTCGCACTGCCGAATCCACTTCAAAACCTCTTTCTCCAATTCGGGGCAGGAGACGTGGTGGTTTATCTTATGCTGCGGGTGGTACGCAGTACTGTCACTTGCTTGTAGCACGCGATGGACGGTCATGCACGACGGTGCTTGGGCTAGACGAAACGCTACCTTGCCCACTCGGCGAGCTCCTTTTGCGTCGTGCCGGGACTCGCGATGCGGCGAGTCTACGCAGCAGGCATTCTCTGTGTGGTGGATTCTGCAGCGACAAATCGTTATCAGTAATCATATATATGTTGTCCATGACGTTTCACAACCTAACAATTTGAGAGGATTGCACAAAATTGATTTTTGGATTGAGGTTTTGTTCGGACATGTGCTCAGATTTACGATTGCTTATGCGAGTCAAAAGTAGTGGTTATTTTCCTTAGGGATCCAATTTAGCGCACTAAACTGAAAGTTTACGTAACCATAATTGGATCCTTGCCCAAATCGATTCATTAATTTTTTTGACAGCGCATGGAAAGCGAAGGCGACAGTCGAGTCCACTTTTCGGAAGTGATCGACCCGTGGTCGAGCTCCCGACATGAAGCCGTGTTACAAGCACTTGACGGTGTCGAAAAAGTTTGTACCTTTTGGATGAACCTGCTGTGTTGTGTCCAAAAAGACGTTGCGCTGATGTTCGTTGCTGTAAAATGTTAGAAACTTGTGACAGCCCTCCGCACAGCTGCCACAGCCGTGTCCCTCATGGCTCCGCGTGTATCATCCGAAGAAAGCTCGTCGCTGGCCTTCAATTCGGCCTGTACCGAGTTCTTGCAGCTAGTCAAAGAGATCCACACCGAGTTAGCCAACCATATTCACCTTGTCTCGGACTATCGAATCTTTGCGCGTAGCACGTATGGCTCCGAAAAGGATATGGAAATCTGCCGTGAAAAAGTAAAAATTGTTTCGCAGCAGTTGCAGATAATGTCGCGCTTCCTCGAGGACCACTACACGCCCGAGGAGAACTAAAATCTGCAGAAAAAATGATTGTGCAATGTTTGTTACCTCAGCATAAAATGCATCAGCTCGCAGCGAGAGATCAATGTGCTACCTTTTTTGTGAGACTGCTTTTGGATGTGGCAGAAGTCTTTTTGCAACACCGCGATTTTCAATACATCAGCCTTGTTGGGGCCTTTAACTACGTTTATGCCGCGAAGGGAAACAACGGGTAAAACAGAAATATAATAGTGATTGTATCCTCACAATGGCTTTAGTGTTGCTGAAAGTGAGCATCTTCAGAGACTGTGGGCGATACCTGTCATTGAAACGTATAGAATACTGTTAGAGGGCATGACTTTCAAGCCCGCGAAAACGCGTAAGCGAAATCAAAAGTGAGAGTTGTTGTTTTACTGGAGATACATTGGATCAAAATTTTGACAATGTTTCTTGGAGAACCTTGCGCCAAGACAAGAACGGCTCTCGGCAATTCACAAGTCTTCGTAGTAGGGCTTGGATAATAGTCTTGTGTGAAGATGGGAATACGTTTTGAAAATTTGAGGGAATTCGTTAGAGTCACTTTGTATGCCAAATCACACCTTCAACTTTTGCTGTGCTGGTAACATGGACTCTTTGCTAGCATTTTAAACGCGTAGGTAGTTATAATTCGAAATTACTTAACTGACTCCGACATTCAAGACACTTCTAAAATTGTAGTTAACTTTATCTTAATCGATTCGCGAGGATCATGCTCACTTTTTCAAGCACTAAGAACCTGCTGCTGATGTTAAGACTTCAGATTGACTCTATTTTCGAGGTAGGTATACACCGCCCGCTCGTGACACCCAGCCCTCTGGTTCGGGGCGATAGAATGGATCGATCCTTCGAGGAGGACTAGGACTGCGGTCAACAAAGGCGTTGTGAGTCCATTTCCGCTCTACAGAGGCCGATGAGCGTCGGCAATAGAATCGAGAAGATGGCGGACTTCGACTCCGGTTTCTGCCTCTACTTCTCGAACGACTCCGTGAGGAGTCACGACGATAGCGTTTTTCGTGGCTTTGGTGACACGAGTGTCGACGCGAACGAGTCCTGCTTTGAGTCCGACTACGACCGCTATCGTATCGGCGACGCAGCGAGTGGCTACCTCGATCTTCGTCCAGCTATCAACAGTCGTAACGATAATAATGAGCTTTTTGAATCGCTTCAAAATCAAGAAACATCGAATCGGTTGTCTATACCTGTGGACGAAATGGGTCTGGTGGCGGAGGTGTTCCAATAAAACGACCGTGTAAGCTCGGCGATCTCGATCTTTCACTGCTCTTACCTCGCGACTGTTGATATTTTTTGTCTTTATGCTTGGGCATTCGCTCCTTCTTCCGACATTCTTTTCTTTCATGCTTCAAACTCTTGTGTTGCTTCTGAATTAAAACTTCCACGTCCCTGCCAAACTCGTCCTTCTGAAGTACTCTCGTCTGGACCGACTTTTGTTTTTCAGAAGGCATACTTTTTTTATGTACTTCAACCGTCGTATTAGTCCAAACGTCTGTAAAGTTATCAGTATTGGCTGTTGTTGCTTCCGAGGAAACTTTGGCTGCATCATTAGACGGAGTGACGTTGGACTGAATGATCTGGCCTCTATTATCACATATTGTAGTCACGTACGAGCAGCATGAGATTCATTTTAACGTTATGCAATCAAGCAGCATATTCAAAACTATGACAAAACGCACCGCCAATCTCGCAATCCCGAACTACTCATAAGTTTTCTAAGATTTCGTACTTAATGGAATGCTCTGCTAGACAAGCTTTTTTTACTCCCCCCACACCCACAACAAAACAGGAGCAACCAACAAAAGACCGTAGAGATGAGCAGCACCCCCACTAAGGACGAGGACTTTGTTATCAAGACCACGAAACATCGCAAGAAACAGCAGCAAGCGACGACTATAGATGACGTGGTCAAGAAACCGCCTACTGTGACTTCTTCAAGTGCCGCCAATGGATCCACTGCTACCAGTAGCAACAATATCAGCAACATTTCACTGCGACCGCGTACAATGTTCGCTATGAAGGGCCGGGGACGTACCGAGTCCGAGGGATCAGCATATCGTCCACAATGGTCCAAAGATGGGGAGGGGTTTCTATCTTCTACTTCAGGTAGCGGCTCTACGTCTAGTAAAGACGCAGCCACAGGAGGAAGTGAAGATCATCGCATTGACCGACGTAAGACCAAAGTATTGCGCTATAGTAAAGAAGAACTATTGGCACTACATTTTACAACTTCCGAGCTACCTGCGTTCCCGCCAGAAACGACGGTGGCTTCAGAGCACAGTCTGCCACCAGTTAGTACATTGCCATTTGACTATGAAGAAATTTATAAGCAGTGGTCACTAAATCGCAATCGTGGACGGGGTCGTGGACGAGCAAATACGCCTTCTGGTGGAGGGACACGTGGACATCAGGAACGCGGAGCACGTGGGGATGAGTCGGAAGGATCAACTAAGCTACAAAAAGACGAAAATCAACGATGCAGTGAAAAGGAGTCAACTTGGACGCGTGGAGCCAAAGTTACTGACGGATCTAGTGGCGATGATGTATGGGATGATGTTTTGGATGCAGACCCGAATAGCAACGAAATGGTGCGTTGTGGTGGCTATTTACGATCGAAAATGATCGTATTTTTTTAGTTAACGTTTTTTTCTTCGCTGTCATTGTGTCAATAAAGGACCTGTTAAGTATGGCAGAGGCAGCAGAAAAGTTTCGAAAAGAGATGGATGCAATGCGAGAGGAGCTTGAGGAACCAAAAACCGACCCGGTATGTCGCGTAAAAGACACCTCGGGGCTATTGTGTGTCTAACCTGCTCTATGCGATTAAATTAATAGGACGAGATAAAAGACAATTTAGATGCTTTCGACAAAAAACTTGAGGACGCTGCAGCCGCCGGACAATTTGATGACAGTGATGATGAAGTAACACTGTGGGATGATCCTACCTCCGAAAGTATGCCGAATACTAACAGTGCTAACGGTCCATCGGAAAGTCAACCAAGTGAAAGCCAACTCTTTAACTCTCTCGAAAGTGCTGACGAACCGCTGGTGCATGAGAAAAAAAGTAGTTTTTCGCACTCGCAAACACTAGCAGATAAAGGTGTTGACGGGTTATCTTCAGTGCGTTTTGAAGTGGAAGATGAATGGTTTTACTTAGACCCGCAGGGATTGCAGCAAGGACCATTTAAAACGACTGAGATGCGTGAGTGGTTTGAGGCTGGCTACTTTAAACCACACCTCCCGATACGGTTTGGCCGAGAAGGAATCTTTACGGCACTAGCAAATCATTTTGCTCACGGACAAATACCTTTCGCTGTCCAGCCGACAAGCTGCAGTAATTTTAGAGAAATGCATGGGGACCCTCGTCAAGGTGAGCGACAGCATTTGCTAGAATTACAGCATGAGCAGCAGCGTCAGCAACAACAACAAATGATGCATCTCCAGCAGCAGCAATTGCTGCAACAACAACGAATGCTACAGCTTAACCAAGAGGAGAAAATTCGCTTGGAGATACAACGCCTTGAAATCGCGCGTCAACAGCAACAAACGCAGCTGTATCAGCAACAACAGATACTACAGCGTCAACAAAAGCAGCAGCAACAACAAATACTTCAACATCAGCAGGAGCAGCAGCAGCAACGGCAAATGCTCCTCCAGCAGCAAAATTCGTGGCCAAGTAACCAGCGTGAAGGAATTATGAGCGCTCTTGGCATTTTTGAAAACCAAGACCGAAACGGCAACTTCAGGAATGACGGCTTACAGATTCAATTCCAGTCTGACTACCGCCTACAACACCAAATGAACGCACAGAACACTCAGTTACACGCGCAAGACTCAAATTTTCTAAGTGATCAAGGACAGCGTCGCGATCAAGCTTTTTGGTCAAACGCTACCGGGGAAATGTCTGGTATAGATAATCCCACTCCATCGCTAAATGACGAACAACCAGTTCATTCTGCTAGCTCAATCAAACCAAAAGTGAATCCGCCGAAAGGTCCAGCACCAACTTCAGTTCCGGAAGCATGGGGCTCGAGGTCAATGTCACCGCAGCGTTTGTCATCGGCACTTCACGATGTCCAGAATATAGAAAAGCGTCATGCTATGCACGAAAATACTGGTCGGACTAGCTTACAGCACGAACACCCCAAGAGTGCATCACATGATAAATCATCCACACAAGACAGTAAGTCTGGGGAAGGCAGTAAGGAAAGCTCGAGCCCTAAAAAGAACGGCAAAAATGCAGACAATATCGAAAGCAAGGCTCACGCTTGGGCTATTAAACCGACGTCAGCTCCAACGAAGGCTCTGTCACTCAAAGAGATTCAGCAGGAAGAGCACCGTGAAATGCTTTACAAATTGAGTGACGACAAAGGTAACACGGCAAATCTGGCGCAGATGGGGGCTCAGTTAAAAATGATGCTGGGCGTAAACGCAATGACCATGACACCATCTCCCGTGGCACCAACTCCCACAGCTAGACAGACGTCAAGACCAACACCAACGGTAACACCAACATCAATGTCAGCTCGGACACAAAATCCTCCCTCAACGGTAACAAGTCCGTGGGGTCAACCTGCCTCAGTCTCCACGACATGCAATTTAAAATCGATGCGCGACATTTTGGCCGAAGAAGAACGATTGGCGCAAGAGCGAGCTAAAGGCAGTGAGAAGGCACCAACCAGCTCACACTGGATGAATGTGGTGGCCGGTAACAAAGTTGCCGCTGCAGCAATTCCCAAGCCGTCACGATCACTCTTGGGCCCTGTTCCTGCATCTGTACTAAAAAGTCGTCAGCAAATTCGATCTGCCAACAGCGCTCCCAAGCCATCTCCGCAAAAGACTGAGAGCGATGCTTCGTTCTGGAACTTTGGTGCAGCTCAGTCAGGTGACAAAGAATGTGCATCGA
>MIQA02023580.1:0-17118 GCA_001887855.2 Sclerospora graminicola
GTATACTTTGACGGCACACTGTACCATTTCGAACCTATCATGGGTTTTACTGTATATTGGGGGTGAGTCTATGGATCTATAAAGGCTCCCTTTTTTTTGATGAATAATAGAGTGAGTACCACAGTAGTGGTACAAATCAAGCGGTTCCGGAGGTGGGAGCGGATACTGTAATTGGTGCAGACACTTGTCGGTTCAGTTTGTGCAAGATAGGGGAGCTCGCATTGGAGTTGTGAGCTTTGATAGATAGGTAGTTAAGTCAGTTAAGTGGACGAAAAACGTCGTGGTATGTCCAACTCTCGCGGCAAATTCTGTCCTAGTGCTTGCAGCACCTGTTTCAACTCGGTAGCAATGGTACATTCGCGCGTCAAGAAGGATGTGACTTTTCCTGTGACATCGGATATTCCAGTTTCGCCCCCTGGATGTCTCCCGGTACGACCACATCGATGCACGTAGTCTTCAATTGTGCTTGGAATGTCGAACAGGACGACGTTATTTACTCCAGGAAAGTCCAGACCGCGAGAAACCAAATCCGTTGCTACTAGGACATCGACATAACCTGCTCGAAACGCGCGCATAACTTGAGTGCGATAGCCTTGAGATTGTCCGCCGTGTAGTGGTGCGACGTGGAATTGTTCACTATGCAATTGGCGAGCTACGTATTCAACACTTGAGCGAAAATTGCAGAAGACTAATACCGGCGGCTGCTCAGTGGCGCGCAATACGCGAAGCAGGCGAGAAAGTTTTTCTGCAGGACGCATATATTGTACATCATGAACCACATTAGACGCTGTAGTTATCGCTAGCATGGCGGATGAGCTATTATTTGTCGATGCAGCTGATAAACGCAGACTTGTCTCTTCAACATGAATCGTGACAGGTTGAAACACTGCTGAACGCGCTAGTCGAGGCAGAAAGTTAGGTAACGTAGCGGAAAGCAACAACGTCTGCCGGCCAGCAGTGTTTGCTAGTTGTAGAATTTCGCGGAGTTGTGTCTCCATCTCTTGGATTTCCAAAACGCGGTCCACTTCGTCAACTACCAGCAGAGAAACCTGCTCGAGTGTTAGTGTAGCCCCATGACGCAGCGCAAGATGCAGAAGTCTTCCGGGTGTCGCCACAACTACTTTTATATCATGACAATGTTGAGATAGTCGAGTAAGTTGATCGTTTAAATCAATACCACCGCAAATTCCAACTACAGGGGGGTGCAGCCGGCCGGGAAAAAACTCTGAGAGATCTTGTAACACCTGATCGACAAGCTCTCGTGTCGGTACGATAATCAACGCACAAGGTGCTGCCGAATTATTTGGTGTTATAGAGTATTGCTGGAATTCGAAGCCAGATTGGCAATGTAATTGTTGCAGCATTTGTAGCACCGGGAGGATGTAACACAAAGTTTTTCCACTGCCAGTGGGAGCCAAGACGATCACATCGCGACCATGGGAGATGCACGGTAGAGCTTGGGCTTGCACAGCTGATGGTTTTGATACTCCACGCGACTGCAGCACTGAGATAATGTTTGAAGACAGCGTCAGCTCCGAAAAGTTTTGAATTGGGGGTGGTATTGGGTCCTCTCCTCCGACTACGATTTTTCGTTCTTGACGCACCCAAGATGCCTCCTGCTTAGTCAGCCCTAGAGTCAAACTTCCACACTCAACGGGTTGAATTTTATTAGAATCGGTTAAAGGAGATGGAGGCTCCAGACGGCGGCGCTTCCGTCGCGGCACATAAGCGTTATTATTCATTTGAGATTTATTTAGCAAGTGTTGTGTTCCGCACTCTAATTTAGTATATTCAATGGCTTTTTGATGTTATATACCGGTTCTAGGTGGCACGGCTTAGCCAAACATTCGTGCCGCGGTGCGGGACACAATACCTAAAATCTCTTCGATTTCATCCTCAGCGAATCGTTTATGAAGACTTGGGATCAAAGCCACGGCTTCTTCGACCTCTTCTGGGTTCAGATTAGAGAGACACGCGATCTCAAACTCCTCCAGTCGGTATTCAACCGTCTCACCATCGTCTTCGCGTTGAAACGCGAGTGACATTAACGCTCTTTATACAACAACAAGCGTTAACATCTCTAATGTATTCTTTGTAATCACCGAAGACGTACTCGCGGAGCTCAGTAACCGAAGCTTGATTGGCTACAGGGTCCTTAGTGCCACTGAAGCGCTGAACATACGAGTACGTCTTCTGAAACACACTGTGATAACAAATTTTAGGTACGAAGAACAAAGCAAATCAAAGAGCTAAGCAACTGCCAGCCATCATAACGCACTTGGTGAGCTGTTTTTCTTGCGTCTCATAGTCAGATTTCTGCTTCTCCAGAATCACGGCTACCTCAGCATTTGACAGACACGTTTCGTTGCGAAAGTCACTACCCAAATTCAGCTCTGCTGCGTCCTCCGTATCCACGACGTGCTGTGGGTTTGACGACATGTCAACGTCTTAGTGAATATACTGTAGAGTAGTTTCCACATCAATCACACTTAACCTGCGTAATATCATTATATTCCATACAATGATTTATTATTGTTTCATTATCACCGTTCACAATGCTCAGACGATGTAGGACCCAACTGCGAGTGATAGCAGCAACCCCGCAGCGCACCTTTGCGGCCAAAGCGGGTTTTGGAGGCATTGCTGGGCCCAAAATCACGGGAGTGTTGCGCTTCTACAAAGATGTGAGCGTCAAGGAGGTTGAAGTGGAAGAGGATGGCACTGATCTCCGCAAGCACTTCGCTGTGACAGTAGACGGCAAGACAGTTAAGACACCAAGACAGCAGCCTGTGAGATTACCTACACGCGCTATGGCATATGCAGTGGCTCATGAATGGGATGCGCAGAAGCATGACATCCGCCCTGCTACGATGCCCATCATGACGCTGGTGTCAACGGCATTGGATCTCTTGTTCACCTCTAGCAAGAAGGAAATTGTTGACGAGATAATGCACTACCTTCACACTGATACAGTATGCTACCAAGCTACAGCTGATCATCAAGAAAAGCTTGTGGCACTACAGCAAAAAAAGTGGAAGCCTATTCGCACATGGTTTAGTAAAACATTCAATGGAGACGTTGATGTAAGCTACGGGAGCATTGACCGACTGGCTCACGATCAGCAGCTTGTGGATAATGTTCGCGGACACTTGGAAAAGGTTATTGAGTAGCTTTTTTAGTTCTGGAGATGACAAGAAGATAACTTATACTTATTGATGTATCAGCTAAACGACTTTGAACTGACAGCCATGCGCACACTAACGAGGGAGTGTAAGGTACGTTTTTGAATGTATGTGGTACATTTTGATGCATTAGCTAAATGATTTTTGTTTCAGTCTGTGATCACAGCGTTGGCAGTCTTCAAGCGCCACATCACGTCAAAGGAAGCAATGGAAATCTGCCGTTTGGAAGAAGAGTTTCAAATTAATAACTGGGGGCTTGTAGAAGGCGGACACGATCTTGATCGCGTGAACTGTGGTGTGAAGCTCTCAAGTGCATCCTTGTTGCTTTACTTGTTAGAAAACAAGAATTAAGTTACCAGAAGTAAAGCAAGCTATAAAGATGCTTTGAGCCGTTTTGCAAATATTGATACTCATTAGATCGACAAATAACCCGACGCTTATGTCGCTTCGACAGCTATTGTCCGTTTTTTTTTAACTGTAAGTGTAAAGTTCTGGCCAATAGTATACTGAATTTGAAATGCAACTCATCAATTGGCGAAAATTACGCCTCGTGCTCTACTAGCCCAAAATCTGCAAAGCATCCAAACCTCAGCACCCCACTAGGGTTGGGGGTATAGATCCGTACTATACAATTTGACTCGACACAGTGTATAATACAGTAGTTCCAAACTAGCCGTGTAAGACCAGCTTGCTCGACACGACCAGGTTTAGGACTACCAAGTAAACTAAAGCTCAAAGTTTAAGACATGACACTACCGGGTATTAACCCGAAGGAAGTGCGTAAGCCCCCAGACAAGCCAGGGGAAGAAAGGGTGAGTACGGGCACTGTGAAAGAAACGCCGAAGGAAGCTGAGAGGGATATCAAAGATGGCGATAAGGAACGCCCTCTTGAGATTGACGAAGTCGTGGCGGAATCACAAGAAACAGTACTTGACGAACCCATGGGAGAGGAATCAGTAAACACTGAAAACAAACAAGGAGGAGAGGTGACGGTTGTCGTTAAGCAAGAGGACGGCAGCGTGAATGTAGAAGACCAGGAACGCACTTCCCGGTCGACACAGGGGGATGCTTCCCCTCAGGCAGAATCAGGGCAAGGAGCAGTGTCCGAAAAAAAAGGGACATGCGAACACGCCAGAAGATTTGGCACAGGTGCTGGTAAGGGCACTAACGGATGCAGAAAAGGTGCGACCGCGCCTTCAAACATGGCTGGATGTAGTACAGCAGTTGTTCAAACTGCTTTTCCCCAAGCAGAAAGGAGGGACAAGCAAGGAGAGAACAAAGCACTCATCGGCGAAGACAAAAGGGGCTAAAGGTCAGAGTAAGCCATTGAACAGGAAATGGCCTGACCTGAAGCAAGGTGAATTAGAACGTCTACTGGATTTGTTTGAACTAGTGGTTATTAAGCATTCATTGGACTGGAAGGTGTGGAAAAACAAGACAGCAGCGGCGTGTTCGACGGCAGTCAGAAGTAACCTACCGTTGGAACATGTGCTTTCACGAATGATCGGAAGTTGTCAAGTCGAGGTAGCTGTACAAGGGGACAGCGTTTTGAAAGGATGGCTAACTAAGGTGACTGGAAATACGCAGGTAGTGAAAGTTACCCCACGAGTACCCCAGGATTATTTGTTTAATCCGGCCATTTACTCAGCAGATCGTGTGGAAACATTACGGAAGATATGCGAACGGGAATGGAACGGAAAGGACAAGAAGAAATTTCGGGAAGGTAGCCCGGAAGAGTGGATCATTGTGCAAGGGTTGGCTGAAGGAACAATTTTGGCTCGAATTCTCCCGCAGTTTTTACGCCAAATTATGACGTCAGCGGATCGTTTACGGTTAGTGTTAACTATCAGAGTAAGGGTAGAAGGGTGTCTCGTGATGGACTTGAGAGGGGAAACGGCTATCAAGACGGCCTTTCAAAGTACAAAGAGTCTACAGGAGAGCATATCCACAGTAGCTACAGCCCGTGGAATGGATAATGGAAAACTTTGGGAAATGCTGTCTAAAGTGAAGTCTATCAGCTATAACCAATCGGAACATACTTTGCATTTATACTTTTTAACAAGAGAAATAGCGAAGAGGTATGAGGGGGTCACAGTCCCATACCACAAGCAAGTGCATGGCCTACGTAATATGCATGAAAAAGAGCCAGTCGCAGAGAAAGTCTGGGACAGAAAAATCGCTGGAAACGGAACAGGTATGGGTTTCCATCCGGAATATGTCATCAAAGTGCGTAACGTCACGAGAAATGTGGACATCATGAAATTGCATGGTATCTTCAGACGATAATCCAAGCAGATTTCCGGTTCGAAGAACTGGATCAAGGAAGTCCACTATCTTCCACGTCACTTGACTGGGAGATAGTGATCGATGCGAGTGGTTGTCCAAAACGACTACGAGGAATTGAAAGGATCATGTGGTGTGAGATGGTGTTGATGTTAGAACATCCGGCAACACGAGGGCAGATCCACTGCATGCGGTGTGGAAGAGCAGGACATCAGATGCGTACGTGTCCACTAGCTATCGAACAATTGAAAGAGAAAAATTGTTTAGTCGTGACAGTGGAGGAAGTAGAGTTGATTGACTCACCTGAACCCATTTTTGCAAGCATGGAAGCCTTGAGGGAAGAAGTGCGGGAGAATTGCAGACAACAGGATGAGCGTCAGGAAAAACGACGCCAAAAGGATAAGGAGACGAGCGCGAAACAGGCGCCGTCAACGGAAACAGTGGCTACTCCGGTAGCCCAGGAAGAAGCCAAGGCGGCCAAGCCGCGAGAGCTACAGGAAAACCCAGGAAAGCAGGCGGATCAGGAAGGTGCGTCGCTTACGGCGGAAAAGGATATCTGGACTACAGTTAAACGGAAAACACGCGGCAACGAGAAAGTGGAAAGGAATGTCTCACCAGTAGTCGCAAAGGAAAACCCGGGTCAGAGTGAACCGGTTAACGAACCGGACAATGATGATAATACCACAGGGCAGGTTTCCAAACCTCGACCCAAAAAAAACCAACCTGACGGAAACCCAGCCCGGGTTTGGACCGTCAACCCGGGAACAACAAAAGGACAGCAAAGCAATACCAAGCAAGCGTACCTCCAGCGAGTAGCAACGCAAATCGCGTAGTTGTGTCGGCTTGCTTGAGCCGTTCCAGTTGACGATGCCAATCAGCCACACATTTGTGGCTTACTAGTATACGACCATGTATACAGGTGCAGTATACGAGGTAAGTACACATGTTACTTTATATGTATATACAGTCACACCTCCATAAGTAGGGCACTCACGACCCAAGGAAATTCGAGTGGTCCAGATAGAGAAACACCATCTCTATTTCTGAAAAAGCACAATCAACAAAACCGTATTCCAGTGTATTTGCGGGAGATGAAATTCATTATCTTGCACTCAGTCTTCCAAAAGTTTTCCGATGTGACTGATGTCAATAAAGCGCAAATGTGTCAGAGGAATAGAAAGCTTGTGCGACAGAAATAAAGCTCAAAAAGTACGTCACAAAGGGTGTAAGTGCCCCGGCAAGCTCTCAGCGAAAGAACTTTTGGCATATACCGGTACTCAATCATTGTATAGAACGGACTCGTGGCTACACAAAAATTGAAGTAGTACCGTTTCTCATCCCCCATATGTACGGAAACAACTCTATCACACATATAATTTCACACTTGACCAGGAGAAAATAGCATTCTGGAAGATTTAACATTCAGTGAAACGTTCTTCAAGAAGTTGTACCATCAAAATATAGCACCGTAATTACAACCAATGAAGGGAAAATGGGCGACAAAACGATTACAGAATGACTGGTGGACACAGATTGAGGATCAAACATCCAAGCAGGTATGGCTGCACCAGAATCTACTAACAGATTATCAGGTTTAGGATTAATACCGCTCAGCAACAATGGAGTTTAACACTTTCTACCTACGAGATCCTTTCAAGCGCACCTGTCTACTGGATGATGCGTGTGTCAGCTTCTGGACACACGTAGCACATATTTTATGGGATTGTCCAAGTGCTCAGCGAGTATGGCTTAAATGGATTCAACACTGGCAAGGAGGTATTCAAGGGATAGAACAGCTGCTTCAAGCACAACATAGCAATCAGATCTCCACCTGATCTGAGTACGGGGATTCAAAAGGCAATGATGCAAATATATGGAGTGGACGCTTCGGGCTTTCGAGATCCATTTCAACGACTTTTGGTGGGGTTTCTGTGGCATTTCCATGTCAACTCTTTGGAATTTGCGGAACCAGACCATTTTTAACAATGACAAGAAATCGAAAGAGGACCATCTAGGACCCAAAGCCGGGCTCAACTCGAGGCGGTAGAAGAATTTGAGCGAAGTAGGTCACAAACCAGAGAAGAAGGCCTACGTTTACAGATTTTTATCCACTGCATTTTTGACATACATCCAGCACCGCGTATAGAAGCGAGTGAAGTCATCAAATCTGAAGCATGCCTTCCAACAGAGACTGAGAAGAAATTAATCCATAGGATGAATAATAATCATAATGATAGTCCATTTGGTCTTAACTATTGGCAATTATAAACTTATAAATTCGAGTCACTAACTCCGGTTTACCTAGAGAGGCTGGAATTTCGTTGGGAATATTGTTATGCTGAGACATCCGGGTCGATGGTGCTGGTATAATGTTGAAATAACACTGCAAGCATCATTGAAACATCATGCCGTTGTCGCTAATGTGAGACCTTCATTCAAAGGCTACTACTAAGAAGAGTTGTGATTTGTATTGTGACCAAATAAAATTCAATATGTTTCCCTTTGGCTTTTGCGTTTACCTTCAAATATCGTCTTGTTGCGCAACTGTCACATCCAAACTTGGGCAAGTCCACTTAATACCCACCACAATTTTTTCCAGCTGATCTTGATAATCGTAAAGATAGAGGCTGTATTTCTTCCGCATATCTTGTTGAAACTCAGGTGAGATGTCCGGAGGTTTTTGAAGTGCTATATCATCTTGATATTGAAGTATATACTGTTCTTCCTGTCCGGTGCGAAATGAAACGGGTCCAGAAACGTTGTGCTCTGTCATCTCCAAACAATATGTGCGATATCCGATCTCTTACTACCACAAAACTCATCGAGAATGCATTTGTCAAATACCGATTCCGTACAATAGAATGTATTCAACTGCATAGTTGTCATTCGATAAATTACCCAGACGTGATAATCCGTCATAATGTGGCCTTGCTTCCATATTTCTTTTGGCGTTTGATTCTGTATGGACAACCACCAAGAATCACGCTTTTCTCGATCAGACCATTTCTGTACTTTAGAGGGTAGCTCCACTGCCATCGCTCGAAAGTAGAGTTTCTTGGAACATTTTCTGGGTTGTGCTGGTATCCTTCAGATTGAAGAATATTCTTCTTCCAAAGACAAGGGGACTCTATGCAGTAATGAGTGCGGTTGGACAACCACTAACTTTTCGCCACATTCATTCCAATCATTGATATCTTCGTGGTCCGTTTGGTAACACTTTCCAGTAGATTCCGGACGGTAGTTTGTTTCAATCGTTCCGGAGTATCGAAAGAGCTGATCTTCTGACGGCTGGCACCAGTAATGTAGTGCCTGGTGTGTCCGCAGTCCGGTTAGAAACTGTAGACACGCCTGTTGTTCCGATAACTTAGTCTCGTGGTCTGATTTGAGAGGTGCCCTAGTCCGCACCGACACTGGTAGTGACAGCTCGTAAGTTCGTAAAAGTAAAAGTAATACATTTATATTATTAAGTTCAAAATCGTACTTTATAACCTGAAATTCACATATAGTGGCCCACGCAGTTTTGCTTAACCTGGGATTTCATTTTTATCAAACATGCCTTCAAATTCCAACACTTCAAAACCTTCGGGACCTCCATGCATCCACATGCAATTTTGCACGCTACCCCAGGTACGTAATGCCATTCCATATCATCCTGTATAGCGAAACCAAGCAGTTTAAACTCCAACCGATAACAACCAATAGAGAAAAAAATGCAGAACTTAAATCAAACCAATTTGGTCTCGTAGCTATCCAATTCTTGTAGCGCTCAATGTTTTTGTCAGGAGGTCGGCCACCATATCCGCACTCGATACGTGCTCCGGCCTCATAATCCCCTTCCTGGTATAATCCTTAATAAACTTGAGCTTCACATCAACGTGCTTGGTGCTAGCAGCACTCGCCTCGTTCAACAATTGTTTTATGGCAGCCTGATTGCCTATCTTCAAGACAATCGGCGCCCGTGAATGTAATCCAATTTCTCCAAGCAATTTTCTTATTCCCAGTGCCTGTTTTCCACCTACAGCGGCAGCCACGAATTCTGCCTCGGCTGTCGAGAGTACAACCGCTCCTTGCTTCTTGAAGCGCCACCCAGCCACAATGCCATTCACGAAAATAACGTTAGCACTGATGCTCTTGCGGTCGACCTTATCGGCCACGAAATCAGCATCACTGTAACTGACTTTGCGCACAGGCATAGTTCCTACATCGTCATGTTTCAATTTCAACTTCAAAGTCTTCGTACCCTTAAGGTACCTCGCAACTCGTTTAGCCATTTTAAAAACGAAAAATGTTGGCGCATGCGTGCGCCCCGTCACCTTATGCACTGCAAATGCAATGTCGGGACGTGAGCATCGGGAAATCCAAAGTAGGCTCCCAACTAACGATTGAAAATCGCTAATCGTGTTTTTTTTTTCATTTTTAGTCATCGTTTTTCGGGAATCCAAACTTTTCGGGACCTCTTCCTCCATGACAGGGGTCCTCCCGATATTTGTGTCCTTGAGACCATGTTTCTCCGGCATTTCATCGATCGTGGGTTCTTGATCGATCCAATATCCATCTTCCGGATCTCCTCCGATCCTCATGCCCAAAACCTTTTCGACCTTTCAAAGGTCTTTGAATTCCAAAACATTCATTTCTTTTAAAAAGTTATCCACAAGTTTTTTATCAGTGACAGTCACTAGTAGGTCGTCAACATAGACCCCCACTAGGACTGAACCACTGTCATCACTTCGAGCGAAAACGCAGGTGTCTGTGAGACACTGCATGAAATTTATCTTCACAAGGGTGTCTCTTAGTAACTCCTACCAGAGACGCCCTGCTTGCTTCAAGCCATATAGGTTTCTTTCCAGTTTTAAAACCACATCATTATCCGTTCTTGCACCCAATTCTTCAAGCTTTTCTTCGGGTATCTTCATCCCTTGTGGAACCTTTAAGTGAATCTCATAACTTTCTTCCATAGAGGCCTTTGGATAAGCGCTAGGCACATCGCCGTGCCGTGCAGGCACCTTCCAAATGATAGCCATAATTAAAATCATCTTTACGTTATTCAAATCCATCACTGTCGAAAACGTGAAAAAATAATCCTCACCGAAAATTTGCCAGTCACCCCGGGCCACGAGCCGAGCCTTTCGGCGCTCAATAGTTCCATCCGCTTTTAACTTGGTCTTGTACACCCATTTCGTGGGCAAAGGTTTCATTTTTCCGCACAATTTTCCATGTGCCCACTTCTTCGAGCGCTCGCAGCTCGGCATCTTTGGCTATTTTCTACTCATTCGATAATTGGCCTCTGTGGGCCTCAAATAACTCGTCGGGTCGGGTTCCGACGTTGCTGCACACTTCTCACGTGCACCCGACTCGACGACTGCAAACGCACACAACAGATTTTCGCCTCCTTCGCGTAAATTCTCCAAAATTTCTGCGTTTGTCCCTTGCCCTGCCGGTGCATCTTCGATTCTTTCTCCTTCCGAAGTACCTTCCCGGTCTTTCTGCTTCCTTTTTGCTTTTCCTTTTGACTTTTTTGTCTCGATAGCGCTGCCGCCTTCGGTATTTCCTTCACCCTACGGCCTGACTTTCTTGGAACACCCTTTTCGCGATTTTCGGCGTGCTCTGAGGACGTATGGCGCCCGGGTTGTGTGTCCTTCGCCCGCGTCTCGGTTCCGGAGGCTTCTTCTTCCGGATCGCCTAGTAACTTCGCTATCTTCTTGTTTACAGCTTCGTTTAGCGTCTCGATCTGCGTGACATGCCTAGTGGTCGTCACGATACGGTCTTTCAACAACAAGACTTTATATCCTTTCGTCTCATCGTTTTTCTAAAACTAGGCCTCTTTCTGCGTGTTTTTGCGAGTGACTTCGAATGTGGATCCCCGTATACCATACACGGGGATCCGAAAACCACGATGTCCCCGATGTTCGTCGGCATATTCGTCAGCATCTGGATCGGGGGTGGTCTTCCAGGATTTGCCCTGGTCGGACTGCGGTTGAGGGTGTACGTGGCATACTCCGCCGCCTCCGTCCAGAAAGTTAGGGCCACACCCGATCCAAAAATCATGCACCGAACCATGTTAAAAATGGTCCGGTTTGTGCGTTCAGCCTTGCCATTTGACGCCGGTGTGCCGGCCTCAGTAATTTGCCGTCCCACACCCGTCTGCTTGCAGAACAAATTTACGTTCCGATATTCGCCTCCACCGTCTGTACGTAAGACGTGAATGCGGCAATTAAACTCCTTCTCGAACCAACACAAGAAATGTTCGAACATTATTGCGGCACGATCTTTGGTACGTGCCGCAAACACGCGCACGTAGTTGGTGTAGTGATCCACAAATACCACAGGAAATCTGTTTCCACGCCGATCGCGTGGGGTTATTGGGCCTTTTAAATCGCTACATATTACCCCACCCACGCGATCGATAGGCGCATTACTTCCAGAGTCCTTCTTAGACTGCTTTTCCTTGTGTCCTTTACCCTCCGCGCAGGTCAGGCAATTAGGACGCGAATAATCCGTAATTTTGATGCCTGACTTGGGGTCTCGGGCGAATTTTCTCGACTGCATCGTAGGCGAGATGCCTGAGCCGGGCATGGAAGTGGTGTAGGGTTCCTTCTTGCACATCATCTCCTACATCCGCTTGAGCAACATTCATAACCATGTTGGAGAACGTCCTGCCGCAGTCGCGGGGTCTGTCTGCACGTAAATAGGCCACAAAAACAGATCCATACACTTCAACATTAAACAAGACTTGGTTCCGAAAAGCTAATTCCATTTTTTCGCCGTTATCTCGTAATGTAGACCCTTTCTTTCATAAACATCCTAGGGATATGACGTTCTTTGCCAATTTTGGTGCAAAGAAAACCTCCGTAAGCGTAATATTTGTGCCTTTTCCGGAAATTTAATTTCCGCACAGCGTAACTTGACCGACCTTGGTTACTTCTAGCATCCCTCTGTCCGGGAGCGTCAGTGCGTCAATCTGGCTGCAACTCCTTGCGTTTTCCAGGAGCCCTTCGTCGGATATCAGGTGCCGACTGGCTCCACTGTCTACAATCCATAAATCGTTTTCGAAAACCTCTTTTCCAATGTCGTGCGCTTGTTTTTCGCCTGTAGACAGCACGAAACGTTGCTCAAAGCCTCTCGGGCCTTGCCGCCCACGTTTTTCACTCTTCTTATGCCCCCTATTGTATTCTTGTTGGGCAATTACGTCGAATGTTTCCCTCGATTCCACAACCGTAACACACACGTTTTCTACCCTGCTCGTCCACGGAATTGACTGCAGGTTTCCCAAAACTTTGGGGCTTGAACTTGTGTGACTCATCGTCCAATTCCTGCCCCCAGAAAATTAATTCTTGTGCGTGCTGGAGGTAATCCTGCCTCTGCGGGTTATATCGAACCATTAGTGCATTTTTCAGCCTTGGGGCTGCGAATTTCACGATATTTTCCACAATCAGTCGTTCGCTTGAGTCGCTTTCGCAGCCAACGCGACCAGGTAAAGAAAGTGTTCGGTCCAGGACCTCCTAGGGTCCTTTTCCGCGGCGAAAAGTTGGGCGGCTTGGTAATGGGAAATTTTACCTTGAAGGCATTTAACATTTGCTCCAATACGAAATACAAACTTGGTGATATTTGCCACCAGGTACCAATATTTGCTTGGAAATATTTGAGCGCCACAACTCCCAGGTGCTCCCCCAACTTGTTAACCTTCAATCGCCCGTTCCACGTGAAATCAGAAGCGATTTCTGCCACTTCGATGGCTTCAATGAACAAATATGCCCATTGTTTAAAGACGGACCCTAGGCCTGCGTAAATTTCCGTTCCTGAGAAATTTTGGACACTTAATCTCGGAATTTTAACCCCATTCACATTTCCCATCGCGTTTGCGGCTAAGTTTCCAGGCGCGCCCATACCGGCCCACTCCCGGCACTCCTACGCCAGCCGCCATCCCCGATATGTTCAATCCCGGCGCTTGCACTGGTGGTGGGGCCTCGTCGTCGCCTCTCAAACCACCACAGCGCACCATACCTTCTTCTGCACTCAGGTCGTTCAGGGGCATCTTCATCCAAAACAGCCCGTGATTTTTGAGGGTCCCTAAACGCACTCGCGTACTCAGATCCCTTATTGGATCCTGACGACGTGCTTGGAGCTGACCCTTGTGACCGCGCCTCTTCGACTGCTTCGAGGCGACGGTCCATAAGCTTGAGGTATTCCAAAATAACCTCCATATTCGTCTCCGACTTTTCACCTTTTTCATCATCCATGTTTACCACGAAAGCGATAACTTAAAACGAGTAAAACGTGATCGAAAATGCCAATTTTGACACGAGAAACGAGATAAATTCCAATAATCAACGAAACACAACTGAAAACGAGAAAATTGACCTTAACCACTTCCTTCCCAGTAACGATGTGCGATTTGAGCCCGTAATTCCTTGGGCTCATAACCTGTAGGAAAGAGAATGTTCTTCTGACGGCTGGCACCAGCAATGTAGTGCCTGGTGTCCGCAGTCCGGTTAGAAACTGTAGACACACCTGTTGTTCCGCCTTAGACTATAACTTAGTCTCGTAGTCTGACCTGAGAGGTGCCCTAGACCGCACCGTCACCAGTAGTGACCGCTCGTAAGTTCATAAAAGTAATATATATTTAAGTTATAAGTTCAGAATCATACTTTATAACCTGAAATTCACATGTAGTGGCCCACGCAGTTTTGCTTAACCTGTAATTTCATTTTCATCAAACATGCCTTCAAATTCCAACAGTTACTACGCTCTCGGCCTTCTAAAAACTTGGTGTAGCATTCTCCAATGATAAAAAATCCGAAGGGTATCTGGAGGTCTAAAAAGTTGAACCGGAGGCGGACTACCAATAATTTGACCAATTAGTCTATAGGAGTACTACACCGGTAAGTATTGTGATATTCATCCAATTTGGCTAAAAGAATAGTAAATCTGCCAGATTAAGAGGCTTATTTATATTTGCGAACCTTATTTAATAAATAAATACGTCATGTAACCCTCGATAATGTCCGTAACCCTCGATTTATTTAGCTTATAAGGTGGGCCTTACAAATCAGAGAAAGGCAGATTTCCACGACGAATGCCGGTTCTTTGACTGGCATTCTGCGACAAATAGTTTTCAAAACGACAGGAAGCAGAATAGCGATTTTTTTATCTCTCTGTTTAGTATTCAGGTTCGTTTTGCTTCATGAAAATTTCCATCCTGCAGTTTCTTTAATTATTTTATTTCGTGCTTTTTCTTAAGGTCTTGACCGCGAGCGCAAAAGTTGCGGCCGAAGAGAACACTAGCCCTTCCATCACAAAGTTACTATGATGTTGCTGAAGAAGCATGTCAGCGAAAAAGATGGTGTTGGATCTGTGGTGCTGCGCGCTGAGGATCCGGAAGACATGTAGCATATCTACAATCTCATTCACGTGACGGACTTGGTCAAAACCACAACAATACGCAAGGTAGTAGCGAGTTAGAAGCGAAAATACCTAAGCTCTTACTTAATCACGTGGTTCTGCAGGTGGTCAAGGAAGGCGTAACGGGCTCTATTAGCAGCCAACGCGTGCGGATGACGCTACAGATTATGGTTCGTTATTTGTGAAATAGTTTGTTCGGCATTTGGAACTAATAATGGATAATGTGTAGGTGGAGCAAGTAAATTTCGATCCGTGCTCTGTGTACTGCGTATCAAGGGCAAAAATGTCATGGAGAGTCAACACGTTAGGGTATGGAGTATTTCACTTCTATTTGAACTATTTATATCGAAGAAATGTGGAATTAACTTATTTACTGCTTCGTGGACAGATGGGAGCATACCACACGCTCGATCTCGAGATGAACCGCGACTTCACGCTGACCAAAAACTGCTGGGATATCATGTCATTTTTACACGAGCTAGCTGCTGTATTGTACCCATGCTATTCTGAACAAGCATCAGCGCCACATATTCATTATCACCATCATCAGTGATTTCATCAATGTTGTTGTTATCTGAGGTGTCGTCGCTGAAAAACCAGTCTGACGATGATGTAGGTGACGGATTCTTCCATTGATATCTATTTTCGAATTGCCGGGCATTTGCACGAAACCAGTGCCTAGCGTTGAACGCCAGAACTCTTTTAAGCTTTTTTCTCTTAATATTCCGCGCAGAAAGCCTAAAACTTTGCTACCTGCCGGTAGAGATGCTAACTTCTATTGCTCAAATCCCTTCTTCTTTTTTAGCTACGGGCTTCGAAACTTCTGCAGGTAACCTTAGCACACTTACCGCTTCTGCACTGAATGGCGTACTGTGATGTAGCGCTCTGACAGACACTTCGCTCACGATATTCTGCACCACGAAAGGCGTACACCTTATAATCAAACGGTGAGTACAATAAAAGTAATGCGTGAACACCACGTCTGGATTAATGGGGGTCTCCTTCTCCTCTTCCTTCTCGACCAACCCAACCTTCACCACTTGCTCGCTCATTTGACCGGCTTTTGGACCAGCAAGTTGCTGTGTTGACAGCACACGCGTCACACTCCAGTCCGGTCGTTCCCCCATATTCTGCAGCATAATGTCTTCTACTAGTTCCACCACAATCGATTTCATAGACATCTTACAGGCAGATCCATCGACAAGGCATCCAATTGTGACTACTTCACCCGAAACATACAAATCTATCGAAATCTCCAGCGTCATCTGGACGCTACCGCGTTTAATGCAATAAAGCCAGCGTATTACCTCGGACGCTGAAATCTCGAGACCAATCGGTGGCGGGAGTGTTGGTGAAGCATGCACCGTAAACTCCTGCTCGGCGCTTAAATACGCTACCAAGTTGCTGTTCGATCTGAACCACACACTTGCGTGATACGATCTGCACACGAAGACGGTCCGCTGTTTCGCTGTAAATGTCAGATAGTTCAAAAGTTGAAGGTAAATTCGCTGGTAATTGGAACTCGAAATGGTAAACGTAGTCGCCGGCATCATAAAGTGTAAACGGCGTCAGTTCAATCTTTTCGAGTCCTTTCTTCTTGTCGTACAGCATAACACTGGCAGCTAATGCATAATTAGGTTTAAATTTTCCGTTGACTCGGCTGCAAACGCAAGGATTTTCTTGACCGTCGCTGCTTTATCAAATACTCAAAGCTTCAACCGAGAATCTTAAAAGAATAGTCGGATATGATCGCGTCTTTTAAAAACAAAGTGCTGCAGCCGGACGGGAGTTCCTGTCGGCGAAAAACCACGAGCATGAAAAGCGTATCGATGATTTGTCTGAATCCTTTAGCCGTTTCGTCCAGGAATAAATCGCTCGAGAGCGCGAACGTCGAAAGAAAGTGTCGACGCCGCCCGACACTTTGGATTCTGAAGCGTAGATACGAGTAAAGGATAACTGAGCCTAACCTGCTACGACCACTCGTTACTTGTGCATCACGTGCCCAATCGTCCGAAACTGCTTGTACCATCGGCGTACGGCGCGCTGATATGTCCAGAATACGCGCCACCGATGCGACCGGAACGCTCTATGCGTACACTACGGTCACCGCCCGCCACCTAAATTCGCTGGAGTACATATCGAACACGTTTTGACACGTTTTTTAAAGATTACCCGGAATGCGTAGCCATCCGAGTACCCTGATTTAGCATTCCGGGTAACCCTCTATAAGACCCTTTTCATACCCTCGTAAACA